>JAALXK010000329.1:0-42209 GCA_012977745.1 Fusarium anguioides | reverse complement strand
TAGCTATATTATATAAAATTACTTTTTTAAGCTAATAAAAGTCTATACTAGTAGCGCTAGTACAGTACTAGCAAGAGAGGATTACAAACAAGGGGGGTTATAACTCCCTTCGTCGACTTATTAGCTTGCGGGGTTGATTGAGGCTGGCTGGATAGTGGTTAAGACAGTCAGCTTTTGATAAGAAGTATTAGAATGACATGAAGCTAGGGGCAGTTTGATAAGAGCTTAAAATATCTTTTGATTCCAATTGATAGAATTACTTCTCTGAATCCTTCTAGAAAAATCTCTAATAAAAAATCGATCTATTCCGAGGTTCCTTTTAAGGGTCTCTCTGTTCTGGTTCGATGCGAGAGAAGCGAGGTCGGTAGTCGCCGGCGCAGCTCAGCTAAGACAGTTGAGGAAATTTTCCAGTGGCAAGCTGATAGCGATTGGCAGGTTTGGTGGAAATGGTGCCCGGTTGATAACTTTGATTGGCTGGGCCACTGGCTTTCCGAACTTGACCGATCATGCCGTATGGAATCAGTTATACCGACGCTCTCATTGGCAATTGCCGTTAGTTCCCAAACCAAGGCCGACTCTTTTTATCTATCATCCTTTATCCTCCCCGACTTCCTGTTCCCCCATTCTGCTCCTTCAACTCATCTCGATACCCATTGTCTTGTTGTTTCTGATTTGTGTTATTTTATTTTATCGCCAGAAACTCTCATCATCTATATCCTTCCGACCTGTCCCGCTATCGCAAGGGCCCCCCAGTTGACAGTTGACTTTTGAATTTTTGGCCACCTTTCCGTTCGCTTCTGTTTCGTATTGAAACCTTCGCTTTTTTATCCCTACCCAAAACAACAATTCTCTCCCTGGGACAACATCAATTACATCCGCCATCATGTCTTTCTCCAGCCTCGTTCAAGATTTGAGCCTCCGCGACTCCAATGGCGCTCGCCGCCCTCAGATCCCCGGCCCCCGCTCATCCGTCTCAACTCTCGATGACCGAGCCTCACATGTCTCACGTGCCATGTCCTACACAAGCACCGCTGCTACCAGCGTTAGCATCTCTGGCGACATCTCAAGCCAGCTTCATGGCGGCTACTTTCATCCTTTGGCCCGCTCATGGCAGGCTGAGCGCCAGCTCACCAAGGTACGTGGCGAGATTGAGTTCTTTGCGACCAAGAATCATATATCTAACCTTGTGCATCTAGTCTATGCTGATTTACCCTCTCTTCGTTACCGATGGCGAGGGCGATATGATCCTCGTCCCTTCTCTTCCCGGCCAGCATCAGCTCAGCTGTGACAAGCTGATTCCTTTCCTCGAGCCTCTTGTTCATAAGGGCCTCCGCTCTGTCATGCTCTTTGGCGTTCCCATGCAAGCCGGCACAAAGGATGCCCTAGGAACGGCCGCCGACGATCCCGAAGGGCCCGTCATCAAAGCCATTCAAATCATTCGCCGTCGTTTCCCTCAGCTTTTTATCTGCTGCGATGTCTGCCTCTGCGAGTACACTTCCCACGGTCACTGCGGTATTCTCCGCGATGATGGCAGCCTGAACAACCAACTCTCCGTCGACCGCATTTCGGATGTTGCTATTGCCTATGCCAAGGCTGGTGCTCACTGTGTTGCTCCTTCAGACATGAACGATGGCCGCATTCGTGCGATCAAGCTCAAGCTGATTGAGGAGGGAATTGCTCATAAGACCGTGCTCATGTCGTACTCGGCCAAGTTTTCCGGATGCTTGTATGGCCCCTTCCGGGATGCTGCCGGCTCAGCACCTTCATTCGGTGATCGCAAGTGCTACCAGCTTCCCCCCGGCGGCCGTGGTCTTGCACGGCGTGCCATTGTTCGAGACATCAACGAGGGGGCCGATATTATCATGGTGAAGCCTGCCAGCCAGTATCTCGACATTATCAGTGACGCCAAGGACTTGGGTAAGGATCTCCCTGTGGCCGCATACCAGGTCAGTGGCGAATATGCCATGATTCATGCTGGAGCCAAGGCTGGCGTCTTTGACCTGAAGGCTATGGCTTTTGAGTCAACAGAGGGCATCCTTCGAGCCGGTGCTACTATCGTAGTCAGCTATTTTACCCCCGATTTCCTTGATTGGCTCGAGAACTAGACGCGACAAATACGATATATGACGAAATTTGTTGGTTTTTTAAACAGGCGTTGGGATCGTTTTGGTCGAAAATTTTTGGGCGTTTCTATAAAACCGAGGAGCAAGGGATTTGGTCACGTTTACATGAAAGGCACCTCATTATCTTAAGGGATGAAGCATCGCTAGCTGATGGTTAAAATAGCATATGTATAAAATATATAAAACACACAGTCAGGTGTTCATGATTACATGCCATGTCAAATTCATACGGATCATGTGAGCTAATATCGAAAAGCACATGGTTCAGGGACGTTGAAGTGAGACATGAATATAAACGCGACCAGGCTCGCATTGTATAGCTCGAAAGTTCATGTAGAGGAAATAGACAACGCTGCGAGCCGTCAGATTCTCCCAGAGCCAACTTCGGTCGACAGGAACTAGATGACGTAGCATCTGTATAATCAATTAGCATCAGAGGAAAGCTGATGAGAAACTAAATGGTTTGGTATTAGAGCAAGCGTGATGGCGATAGTCATGTTGATCACAACACACATGGACAGAGAGTCAGGGTGGGGCATGCGAGGGTAGCAATTACGATACGAGATGGAGCCGGGCTAGGTTTATGTGTTTTATGTTACGGATTCAAAGTGATATGATATATATGCCAAAGTATACAGTGTATCTGAGATATACAATTCAAATACCTACAGTATCGCGGCACGAGCACCTACCCGCCAGCGGCCAGCCCCTATCGCCTACGTCGGAAATCTGGGTCCAGTTGTTTTTGTCGTCGTCAGCCGCCGTAAACTCATGATGCGCTTTTCTGGACCCTGGAGAACCTTAGAGTCCAGTTTTTCTCCACATGAAGCTGCCGCCGTCGTGTCAGGAAGAGCGAAAAGAATAACAAGCTTCACTGGTGGTTTCGTGTTGATGATTGAGATCGATCCCAGTGAGGAGCATTGAGATCGGAATCAGGATGAACCAGCAGACGAGCCAACAACAGATCTGCCAAGTCTTGAAGGACCACGCATAAAGTAAGCATCTTCAAGCTTTACCGACTTTACATAAAGTTTTTCCGCATGACCTATGCTAGAAATCATGGCTTTTTTATAGTTTGGCATGGCGTCGTTTCTGAGTTACGCTTCACTGGGAATTTAATCGAGCTGTAACGTCGGAAATACTACTTTGAGTGCTGCCGACCGACCATTTGTGCCATGTTAAAAGCCTAGGGGAGGCTGAAGTGATGCAGGTGATAGACAGATGATGATGGACGTATGCAGCGATCATCAGGGCGGATTTCCCGTCTTGCGTAACTGAAGATGCTTCCAATGGCTTTGTCGTAAGGTGAAACCACTTTGGCCAAGCCAAACGGTCAATTTACACAGACGGCAGACTCTTTGAAGATACTGTAGTATTCAGGTGAGACGATGTTTGGTGAATCAGTGAACTGCCTGCAGCGCAGTTCAGATATAGCATATTATTGAGAGAGACGGTGGGTAGTGCGTGCATACGCGCGTTCTTATGGAGGCATCCCAGTATCTGGAACTTTACATGTTGGAAATAATTGGGCCTGGTGGGATCGTTTGGAGGCATCACCATGGGTTCTGAGGTGGGTCTAAGTGAGAGGGAGGTCCAATGGTCAGGGCCAAACAATGCGCATGAAGAGGGAGAATGAAGCCATTAATTCTCATTGACTGGAGCTGGCTATCTGACAGCGTATGGACACAAAGCCATTGGAAATATTAGGAGTAGGTTTTTTCTTACCTCCCAATTACTTACCTAGATTGGTAGCTAAGGAGAGAAGTTGGTATTAGGTCACGCGTGCAGGAGACGGAAATAACAACAAGCGATTAACCAGATTTACAGGGGCAGAACCTTGGCTTTTTCTTAGCCAATGCTTAATATTCCGCCACCCACCGTACCTGACTGAGCTGAGACCCCGGTTTTAAAATAGACGTCTCACCACAGCAAGGATAGAACAAGGCGTTCATTCATTCATTCACTTATTCATTCATTTCATTACTGGCGTGGGTTGGTTGCCACGCTTGCAGCCTCTACCGTTTGTGATACACACCTGATGTTTTGGGTGTGTTTCTTTGAGCCGCACTATCCACTTGTTGGATATCACAACATAACAACAAGAAGTCAAAGTCGCAACCTCTCACATTGTGAAACATCTTCTTTTATGATCAAGCTGATACTTGAGAAAAAGTCGGTTATCGGCATCATATCAAGCACTGGTCATGCAATTATCTACCATCTTTTGTTCCAAAAAAAAAAAAAAAAAAAAAACTCCAAAAAAAAAACTCATATAGATACTGCAGATCACCATTCTGTATCCCTGACCCTGACTAGTATGAGGCTTGAATTGTCAAAGATCCGTAAGTAGGTGGGCATTGTGGGTAATAAATATGTCGTATGATGTATGTATGGATGGATATGCTATCGTTTGGAATATACTACTTACGTAGGTAGGTACCTTACCTTGCCTTGCCTGTAGCGAAGCAGGGCAAGGCGTTTCAAGGCAAATCATGATATTGAAACGCAACGCGTCTCCAGTGATTGGCGTTTGGTCCATGATATGGTGCGAGCTGATAGGTCGCTTGTATCAGTTCATGCCTTGGTAGGTGGAATTTTGCAGTTTATTCTGGAGCTCAAGCTAGAACTGCAACCGCGAGTGCCTGTCACTGGTATATCAGTGACACTGTGAGATACTGTATAGGTAGCATGGACAACCACTCCCAGTTTTTATGTATACTATGTATTAGGGCTTCTCTTTTGTTTCTTTCTCGCCCTTCTCCTCCTCCTCCTTTGTTCTCTACATCAACGGCCGCGTGTTGTTTTTCTCAGTGCCCGTCAAAACTACAAGAGATCCCCTGGTGGTCATCTCTTGGCATCTCTTGTCATCGTTCTCATCCTCCACAGCTGATCTCTCGGCAAACACTCATCCAGATCTCCTCCAGTTTTTGTTTTTTGGGTCTCTAGCTCTATAGTTCTTTTGTTTGTGACAACATCAATTGGCCCGATTACCTACCGCCTTGCTTCTATCTTCTGTCCTTCCTTGTTCAGCTCTTTCCTTTTGGTGACACCCGACCTCTTTCCTATCTTGCGCCTCATACCACTTACTATCTTCCTTAAGTTGTGTCGAGGCTTTCTCTGCACAGCTCCTCAAAATTTCTCTCTCTTTTAAACATGAGCCGTCATTCTCATTCAATACACTCGCTATCAGACGAAGAGAAGATGGGCTTGCTCGATAACAGGTCTATTTCCGACGTTGACAGTGACAACGGTCGAGATGACCAAGACCATCAGCATCACCATCGACATAACTACGAGAAATGGGCTGGATCCATCCTCGCTCCAGTCGACTACGTCCGATCAACCCCTTGGAGAGTTTACCTAGTTCGCACCGCCTGGTTTCTTGTTCCCAGCTATCTTCAGGGGCGACATGCTAGGGAACAGATTCGACCAGCCAAGCTCGCTCCTACAGCTTATCTTGACGGCATGCGAGGAGTTGCCGCCCTTGTCGTGTTATTCTGTCATTTCTTTTACCAAGCATTCGTCATCGCCAAAAGTTGGGGCTGTGACGATGCACACTACAACTTCTTGAAGCTACCGATCATCCGATTGTGGTACCAGGGCCCTCCGGCTGTCTGTCTCTTCTTTGTTATCTCGGGATATGCTCTCTCCTACCGACCCTTGAAGCTTATCCGCAGCCGAAACATCCAGGACTTTTCCACCACCATGAGCTCCCTAGTGTTTCGACGAGGTATTCGTCTCTACCTCCCTACAGCCATCTCTACTCTGATGATTGTCTCCTTTATCCGTTTGGGTGTATATGAACAAACTCGAGAGTTTGCCATGGACCGTACTTTTATGAGGAATGTCAGGGAACCCCATCCCTCACGACTTGCAACAAATTATGCCCAGTTCGCAGATTGGGCAAAGGACATGTTCAAATTCGTTCACGTTTTCGGCTGGAAGACCCACGGTGGAAGTACCAGTAAGTCAGGACCCTCGTGTGAGTAGGCCATGCTAACCAGCTTATAAGACTATGATCAACATCTGTGGACAATCCCTGTTGAGTTTCGATGCTCGTTGTACCTTTTTCTCACCCTAATGGCCACTGCCCGACTTCGAACTCTGTACCGATTCATCACAGTTGCCGGTATCATGCTCTTCACTTACAGGAACTCCCGTTGGGAATTTCTCATGTTCCTTTGCGGCATGGTCATTGCCGAAATTGATCTCGTCCGTGGCGCTCACGTCTCGCCTCCAGCTCTCCCGATCGAAGAGAAGACCCAATCCACTCGCCCCTGCTGGTACCAAAGCGCATTCTGGGCCATGGTCAGCATCGCAAGTCTTTATCTCATGAGTCAGCCTGATGAGGGCGGCGATAGAACCCCAGGATGGATCTACCTCACCTCATTGATTCCTAAGTGGTGGGCGGCTGAGAAGTACAGATACTGGCAGTGCACTGGTGCTGTCATGTTTGTCCTTGCGGTTAGCCGTTCGGCCAACTGGCAGCGCGTCTTCAACTCGGCTTTCGTACAATATCTGGGCAAGATTTCCTATGCCTTATATCTCATGCACGGACCTATCATTCACGCATTTGGATATCACTTCGAAAAATGGGCTTATGGCGTGACGGGTACCGAAGGGCATCAGTTCACTGCCGGGTTCGTCCTGAGCTCCTTTTTTGTGATTCCAACTATCTTTTGGTGGGCTGATATCTTCTGGCGAGCCGTCGACATTCCCACGGTCAAGTTTGCCAAATGGTGGGAGAACAAGCTCATAGTCAAATCGGACTAGAGTTGAGGACATAAAAAAATAGCTCATCTGTAGTATTTTGGCGTTTCAGAGTTGGTATCTCAAAGATTGGGTCTACGGAGGCTGGTCTTCACAAATAAGACTCATTGCAGGGCGTTCAGGGGGTTGCTTTTACCATACAGGAGATGGAAGCGACTCCATTTTGTTAACAAGGGAGGCCTACAAGGTTTCAGGTTTTCGTGGTCTCTGGGGCCGCATACACACTTGTTAAAAACAGTCACATATTGGAAGAACTCTTAGACCGTCTTCATGTTCGAGGTATGGGCGTAAAGGGATGAATAAAAAAGAATGGAAATTGTATATCTAATTCAGTCTCTTATGACTATGTCCAAATACTTAACTATGCTGTTCAAGACAGCAACGATATAGTGCAAGCCATCTAGCCATCGTTAGGTCGCACATAAACCTGTTTTCCTGCTACCCAGGTCTCCCTCACTCGGAGCGTCCGCAAATCTTCAATATCGTAAGACTCTATAGGCTTGTCAAGAACGACCCAGTCAGCCAAAGCTCCCTCACGGATAACACCAGCGCGGCCATCGAGAAAGGCACCATAAGCAGGTGCTCCAGTGAATCCCCACATGGCTTCATCCAAACTCAGTGCCTCTTCTTTGTGCCAGCCATCGGGGCTATCGTCGGTTCCATGGCCAGTATGTGGGCTGCGGCGAGTTACGGCGGCGTATATACCCTGGAATGGATTGGGAGGCTCGACAGGAAAATCACTGCCCAGAATAGGGCGAGCAGGCAGGACAGAACGCATGCGGTAGGCAGAGGATATCAGGCGGTCTTTTCCGAGGCGAGATAGGGCATACTTCATGTCTGATGTTGCGTGAGTGGGTTGAATGGAAGGGATGATACCGAGGGAGAGAATACGGCGTTGGTCGTCTGGGTGGATAATCTGAGCATGTTCGATGCGGAATCGATGATGGGCCTGGCAATAAGCACGAGCTTCGGTTTGATCTTGGGTCCCATTTGTAGATTGGCCTGATGTTGAAGGGGATACCCCCTGGGTGGTGGCCTCGTTAAGACACTGGTTGACGAGAGCCGCCTCAAGAGCATCGATAGCATTGCGATTGGCAAGATCACCAATAGCATGGATATTTACCTGGTAGCCATCGGCAGCCCAACGTTGGGTCACGTCAGTAAGGGCAGATGAGTTGATAAGGAGTGAGCCTGACGTCCAGGGGTGGTCGGAATACGGATCGAGCATGGCACTGCCCCAGCTTCCAAGGGCACCATCTATCATTTTTGGTTAGATACAAGTTAGAATTGATGCTGTAACTACATACCTGCGAAGAGCTTGACGCTCTGAACTGCAAATCGGTCGTCGTCTCGTCCAAACTTTACAGCCACCTCTGGACAGTACGAGTTTCGCTGAGGGCATTCCAGCATGGCATACACGCGAAGAGTCCAGTCATCACCCAATGATAGTTCGTTGTAAATAGTAAGAGTGTCTGGAGTTGCTCCAGCATCGTGCATTCCGACGAGACCAACTTCGTTAAGGCGCTTCATGGCAGTTTTGACAGTTCGAGCCTTGAAGTCCCGACCTGGCTGTGGCCAAATGGAGATTACCAACTCCATAGCATTATCACAAAAGACTCCCAGGCCAGGCTCTCTGATTATCTCGCCTCCTGGAACCACCTCGGGGAGATCAGGTGGGAGGAGGTCAAGAACAGGCTGAGAGACCCAAGTACAGTGGACGTCGATGCGGTCAAGCATGAGATATATGTTGCTGAGTTCTGAATCTTGGGTAATATCGGCCTGTTTATCTGGTTAGTACACAACAATCAGCGATTGGCAAACTAACTTACAGCTGTTGGCATGCGCCCAAAGAATGTCTGATCCCACCCGACACCACGAACCCAATTGTCTTTTGATCCAGCTCCAGGGTTCGCATTGATGTAGTCTTTGATTCTAGTCCGCACCTCCTCAAGGGTCTGGGCACCGAACAAGTCAACAGAGTGAAGAAATTCTCCATATTGAAGTAAGTGACCATGTCCATCCCATAGTCCTGGAATCACATAGCCATCTATGGTTGTATGATCCACATCTCTTGGGCCTACAGCTGTAAATACACCATTTGAAACAGTGAAGCATTGAGCCTCAGCCTGGTCAGAGTCATGAGTCCGGATGGAATTGTAGCAGTATGTAACTGAATTTTCCTCTCCCGAAGCTGTGAGTGGCTGTTGAAGGCGGTATGCGACTGCAAAGGCGACGACTATGAGAGGGAGGACAAGGCCCCATCTAATCAAGGGGCCTGTAACAGCCATTGTCAATTGTTTGATGTCAAAGATGTCGTATTAGGGCTAGAATGAATCAGTGCGGTGTTTTGCATAATATTAATTAGAATTTTGTAAAGTATAAGAAGTCCTGACAAGTGTTGAGACGATATCGGAGTTATGAGTTGATGGCTGCATGGTGTGCATGGTGTGCATGTTATCGATAAGAGTTTAACCTTTTGGTGGGGAAGTTATATTCATTCGCCCTCGTCACTTTTGCTCAGCTACCTATTCAAATATGACTACTAACCTTAGCTTCTGATAGTTTGTTAAACATGTCACAAATGAACGATTGCACTGTCAAGTGATTGCGACTCTATGTATTATTAGTACTATTCTGGCGGCTGAAGTGAATACAGGTTATTGATGTTTGCACTTCCCCTGAACTTCGTTTGTCGCGATATACGAAAGAGCCATCAGTCCATGATTGGTGACAACTTACGATTAATAGACTGGATCAGACAAACGTCTACAGAGCCTAATTCTCTGAGTATTTGTCGCCCAGTCTTGAATCGGTCTTCAAAGGCCCGCATACCTGCCTGCCACCATCATCGAGTGTCAGCTTTGAGCCTTTGGGAAGCTTTCTCACCCTAATACCTACCACAGCCACCTCTACCACAACGAAAGGAAACTTTACCCTTCAACAAGAGAAAATAAAAATAAAATCGGATCATGGCTCTCTTGCGCGCTGACCTGGATACCCTAACGGCTATCCACGTCCGAGAGCCCATCCCACCGAATACCCTTGAACCGGCGATCAACTTCAAGCCATTTATCCCTACTCGATCAATCATTAACATTCGTGATATCGGAGCTGTTCCTGGAAGTGCTATTCGCCCTGGACGTATCTTCCGTTCTGGCATGCTCGATGTCGCAGCCACAGACCCTGAAGCCATCGCTTGGCTGGCTTCCAACGTTAAGACAGTCTTTGACTTACGTAGCAAGGAGGAGCGCGCTGCGTATCCAAGCCCCAAAGTTCCAGGTGTCGATTTTATCTTCTACGAGCGCGTAGCCGAATATCCCCAGCCAACTCCAGCCGACTTTGCTATTGATGATGGCAGAGCTGCTTGGAGAGAGCAGCTGATGGCTGTTGCTGCAGCGTACAAGCCTTCTATTCGGGCAGTCCTTGAGCACGTGAGGGATAAACCCAACGAGCCCTTTCTATTCCACTGCACTGGTAAGAAAGAAAGCTTGCTTCTTTTTTCTCCAAAAATTCATAACTCTAATTGCTTGTTTTGTGAATAGCTGGTCGTGACCGCACGGGCGTCATGGCAGGCCTACTCCAGAGCCTCGCCGGCACAAAGCAGAAGGACGTCATCCTCGACTACATGTTGTCGCGAATCGGAACCGAGCCAGCACGTGAGCGCCTGATCGCGGTTGTCAAAGCAAACATCGACGTGGAGGACACTGAAGCGCCTGGCTTCTGGAACATGGTCAGCCTTCGCCCGAGCTTTTGGGAGGCTTTTGTTGAGGGGGTCGATGAGGAGTACGGAGGGTGGGATGGTTACGTGAAGGGCTTGGGATTCTCTACTGAGGATTTACAGACTATCAAGAAGAACCTGCGAGCTTAGGATGGTCGATCCCTTGAAGCCGTGGAGAAGGTTGTGAAAAAGAAACCATGGTGCTTTGTCTATCACAAGATTAATACATGTCAGCCCTTGAATACCAAACAGAAACACTGAATGTGCAACAAATGACGCTGAATTTTAACATTATCTTTAATTCTTGATATGGTTGATTCTCTGATCTCGATCTCACCTCTCGACATTTGATCTGTTCATCATACCTAAATAAACAGGAAATATTGAACCAATCAAAGCACCTAGACTTCATCATGGCTAGCTACAATTTTCTTACATACCTCCAGGTAGGTAGGTAACTGTCTGAGCGTTGGTTCATCTCCAAATCATCCAGCCCTATGACATCACCCCCACGATCCCCTGTTTTAGAACCCGTGGACCCTGCATCTTTACAAGGGCCCATTACCCCTCCACCAATTATCTGCCGTTCTAACCCACCTAGTGACGTTTCAGTGCACCCTCTAAACGTCAATTCCGCCACTGAAGACCATGAGCCGATTCGTTCTCTTTGATTATTTCCAAGTTTCTTTCCCCCTTCAGGGTCTCGTGGTGATTCCTCTCTCTTAGGGTCCAATATCAAGCCAGAAATAATTTTCTTGATCTGCAGACACACCCAAACCCCGATGACCAGGCTTCCCTGTGCATTCCATCAGTGACCGTAATAGATGATGCAATAAGGTCTTGGCCAGGATGCTTGCTATGATCAAGTTTAAATTTGTTGCACAGCAATTTGAACATGTATATAATATCCTCAAGAAGCCACTCCAGGAGAGTATATCAGAATCATTACTACAATACAAGCCACAAAATAACAAACACAATACATACTTCTTTGCAGATTGCAACTTGCACATTAAACACCTCTACCTATTTTACACTATCAAATCCAAAAACATGCCTCTCACACGAACTCACCGTCACTCAGCTCCTCGCCGCTCCATTTTTAGCACTCGCCGCCGTGCTCCGGCCCGCACTCACCACACTACAACAACTACTACTACCACAACCACAAAACCTCGTCGCCGAGGCATGTTTGGCGGCGCCGGTGCAGGTCGACGAACTCATGCCACTACTGCTGCCCCTGTCCACCATCACCAGCGCCGACCCTCTATGAAGGATAAAGTCAGCGGTGCTCTCCTCAAGCTCAAGGGCAGCCTGACTCGCCGCCCTGGCGTCAAAGTATGGTTCTGTCCAGTTTAATGTATTCTATATAAACAAAATGCTAACTATTATACAGGCTGCTGGAACTCGACGCATGCATGGTACTGATGGCCGTGGTGCTCGCCACCGCCGATACTAAGCATCTTCAAAAACCCGACCTAACTCTTGAGCACCTATAGAGTGAGGATGCAGGACATCTAAGGCCCTTATGGATTATCGGACAAAGGAAACCGGATTCAAACCATATGTATGATTATGATAGCGTTGATACCATTCTGTGGGCGTTGAGAGAAGTAATGTACAATATACTATACCGCTACAAAGCAGCTTAAATCGTGTCCTGCCCCCCGCCAGCGAGTTATCTATTTCAATTTTGTAGTCTTATCAGACCATAGTACCCCTAACCCTGCTCTGCCCTGCTTCTGCCTCAAATACGTACTAAATGTATTCACCTACACCTCCCCTTTCCCTTGCCCATGTTGTTCTTCTAGCATGCAGTTGTGTCCTTGTTTTCACAAACATCCATTGCAGTTCCCACAGTTGCGTTGAGGTCGTGACCCAAGAATCAAATACGACATGTGCATTAAAATTATCAGTGCAACTCATCCACATCAGAAGGTAAAACACCGGTTGGGCGATAAGGAGGTGCCAGCCGTATATCTTTATGCAGCTTGACTGATCTTGGAAGCGTGTATGGGGCTCGAACCATGTGGAGCATTGATGCCGAAGCACCTCGATGATGATGGGTTCCGCCACACCCTACCTCTACCAGTTCGTCAATATTGGTGATAGAGAGACGATTCAAGCTCAGCCTCTTCTTTTCATAAGCCTTGACTAAAGGACTGGTATTCATGCTATTCGGTGCAAGCTCATCCACATCATGCTCGGCAGTCTCATTGACATGAAGGTGGGTGTACTGTTGGAATTGGATCTCCAATTTTTCTAGTGCCTCTTTGCTGGGCGATGGGTGTTTCTTCATCCTGTTAGAGCCGATAGCCACCATTCTTCCAGCCTCCCTCTCCCAAGCCTGTCGAGCCTGAGTGACTGAATCCATCAGCACCCCTTTGACAGGATCCAAGAGCCTATGTCTCGGGCAGCGGCTCTGAACTAGTCGTTCTCCCTCAGGTGTCGATAATGAACTCAGTTTCTCACTAAATCGCCTGTGAGGAAGGTCCGTTGAATTGCCCGTAGAGCTACTTTCGCTGCCAGAGGTTGAGGGTCGCTCAACTCGAATCCGAGGCGTGGAAGATCCAACCGGTGTACTGTTCAAGAACCTATCTTCAATATCGTTGTAAAATCCCTTCTCGGACGCAAATGGGTTGTGACGCAGAGGTAGTGAAGATTCTGCCCTGTTGTTCACTCCATTTTTCAGTCGACATTCGAATATTGTTGAAGTGCGCCTGCCACCAAGCTCAGAGAATGGATCTTCCATGGATTTTCCGTTTCTTAATGACTTCCCGTCATTAGCCAAGGGCTTTCGATTCACTCGGCCTCCGACAATTTGCTGAACTTTGCTTTTGTTGAGATTATCGCCTTCGTTTAGGCGGAGCTCAATGTTGCTGATCGGCGACAAGTTCTCCGACAAGGCTTGCGTGTGAGGTGTAAGAACAATGTCTTTTCGAATTAACTTTTCACTTTCATCGTCGCCCAATGAATGTTTACTTGGAGCTTCTTTTTTTTCGTGGGTTGACGCCTTCGGGTGGAAACGGTCCCATGCATTCGAAACTTTGGCACGCACTCTCGATGGCACCATACGGGTAAATCTTGAGCTCGAGGAGTCAACACGTTGTGGTGATGGCTTAAGAGCATTGGTCGCAGCCAGCATGGCCGCCAGTTTTCCATTGATTGCTTCGCCACTAGCAGAGTCCTCTTCTCGGATAACGGGAGCATGAGGCTCCTCCGTGATACGATTTCTAACATTCTTGTCAGTTACACCAAGCGGCACAGGTGTCGAAGCCATCAAGTTATTTGTGGGGTGAAACTTCAGAGGATTCAAAGACAATGATCTAGTTGGTCCGTGGCGTCGTTGCATATTTGTACTTGCCCGCCTTTGTGATATGTCTCTGCGTATTCCAGTGGTGGCAGCTCGTCTAGGGACCCTGCCCGGGCTCTTTCGTGGCGAAATCTTGATAGCCCGTGAGTTTTGAGGATACCTATCACATGGCTTGGGTGGTGTTTTGATCGGCGAAGGAAGATCCAACGGCGAAATTGCCTGACTACCACCATTCGAGAGCGGGATGTGTGGAGTTGTGGCCCGGGGCTTCTTGAGAGACGAATTCTCTTCATCGTTTGATAGGGGTTCATGGGTGGAATCATCAAGCAGCCAGCTTGCCATTTCTTCCATGGTCAACGGATCGGCCATTGCTCTCTTCTGAGAGACTCTCTTTGGGGCATTGCTGGCACTCGACTTTGACACTATGTGAGAGTTGGTAAGGTACAATCAGAGCGAAACAAGTGTAAGAAATACATACTAAACTGAGGAATGTGTGATGGTTTGGATAGGTTTCTTTGACGGCGTGACCCGAGAGTCCTCAGAATATTCCTATCTCTTCTCTTCCCATATGTGATGGTAGTTGACATGCTTGGCGCCTCAAATAGATAGAACACAACAAGAACGGAGATGATGTGAATGGGCGGCTTTGTTAAGCTTTGAGTTGTGAAATGAGCGACTGTAGTTGATTCAGTGAATCCGTTGAGGGCGAAGCAAAACCGGGAGATTCAGAGATGGATGAATATCAGCGAATTCAGTTGAGCGTCTCGCGAAACAAGGCCAAGGTCCTTTATCAGAATTAGATCACAAGTATAGTTTCGTTTTTTAAGCATGAGAAACATGATCGTGAAGAACAAAGCGGTGAAGTCTGGCTATTATAATGGGAGAGAGCGAAGGGGAGGAGACTGAGATAGAGAAAGGAAGGAACTTACTCAAAAATGCCGAATATAGGTTTAGACAGAGAATTTAGGTGGCATAGCGAGTACCTAGTAGCTTTCTTAAGTTGGAGGAAGGCAGTGTATAGCATATCTGGCGAATTTCGAGATCACTCACTGCCTGCCAGTGCCAACCAAAGTTTTAGCTGACTCTCTATGCCAGAGGTTTATCTGATCTAAGATAAAAGTTTAAGGATAGGACAACACAAATTATTTATTAGTGGCTCTACTTATATAATCATTACCAAAATAACGATATATACCCCTCAATTTCCTCAAAAGCCATCTGCAGCACAAGCATACGTTTGGCGTCCTACCTTAAGAGCCATAGTCCTTTTGCACCTTTTTACCCTTTTCTGAACAGAGTTTCAATATGAGTACCATTACATATGAAAGGTGGCACGGCATATTCTGTTCCAGATGCGACTCGTCAATGGTTACCCAAAGCCATCCTTCCCCTGACTTATATCAAGCGACTCGGCGAGAAGTGTTTAGAAGCCAGACAAGCTACGACATTGACTCTACCATGATATGTCTCTTAAAGATACAAAATACATAGTATTTTGATCTGTTTAAGCTGAAACAGGTTCAGTTGAACCCCAAATACATATTTGTTTCGTTCTAGAAGTTATATTTGTAGTCGTGATTCTGTCTGAGGGAAGAGGGGAGAGATTGCAAAATACATATGAATATGTTTACAGTTTGACGACAGAAATTAAGCCAGCGAAAGCATCGTGACAGGAAAACCATAACTTGAGACAATCTCCATGCCTCCCCAGCTCGTGCAACTTAGCAACATCATCCTGAAGACAGGGCCCGAGACTCGCAATGGGGGCTTAGACAAACATGGTTATATCGGCATACCCTTCGAGAGTCGCTAAAATTCATTATTACTATCCGAAACATTGTTTAAGAGTGCACGATTATTGAAACTTGCTTTTTTATCTCTAGGAAATGATGGTATAGTTGATCGATGTTCGCATGTCGTGGGAGGGGAGCCACGTGATGATGACACAGCCACAACTAATGGGGCGTGGCTTGTTAACGGGCTAGGTCGTGGCGCGTTTTTGCATCATCGTGAGCTTGCCAAGAATCCAGAAATTTCCCGCTCGACTAATGGGTCTTCTGTTACCGAACCAGTCCGAAGGAACAACAAGGAAACGCAATTACGGTTTGTAAGTCCAGTCTCGACCGACAGTCATGATGCTTTGATTATGGATCTGGAGGTTTCCTGTACCTTGAATTCTTCGAACCCGACACATTAAGTCCGAAAGCTCCGATTTGTTACGAATAATTATCACCTCTGATCCGTTCCGACCCATCACGAAGTTTTCCAACAGCGTCCTATTGGAGCACGACCTCCTATCAGAAAATAATTGGCTCTTACTTGTGGCCACAAAGCTCTCATTTACTCGAATATGTTAAGACAACCAGTTCGCAGCGTGCGTGCGCCGCTCCGAGCCTTCAGTCAGCCATCTCAACAGGCAGGCTGGAATGGCGCATGGAGAAGGCTCTTTACGTCACAAATGCAAAATAAGACCGCGCGTCAGATCTGGAGATGGAGGACTATCCCTTGGGAGGGTATGATAGCCAGACTAAGAAGCACCCGCTTTGGACCCGGCTCTGCGACGACACCAGGCACGCTTCAGGGCGTGTTGAGGCGTGGCTTTCGATTTACCACAAAGCGTAAGACAAACAAGGGGCCAACCGTTGAAAAAGCCGAGGAGACAAAGGGCCTCACCGCCAGGCTCAAGAAACTCACAAAGGAGTATGGCTGGGTGACCGTTGGCGTTTACCTTGGGCTGAGCGTTCTGGACTTCCCCTTCTGCTTCCTGTTTGTCAGGATGGTAGGGGCTGAGAAGATAGGTAAGATATCGCCGCGGCCTCACCCAAATCCGTCAATAAAGTTGTGCGGGTCTTTGTTCTTAGAAGGGCTGCTAACGTGTGCCGCCGGCGGGTTTAGGTGAAGTTGAGCACCGTGTCATGTCGACAATCAAGCAGATGATCCCCGATAGTGTTCGGGAGGCCTGGCACACCTACTGGCAGTCGTTCAGAAAGGCTGAGGCGAGAGCCCTTGGCGATGATGATATCAGCGACAAAATGGAGATGGCTACATGGGGCGTTGAGGAGGCTGAGGAACGCAACCGCGCCAATGCTAGTAAGTTCTGTCATTAGATTTTGCCCCTGGGCGGGTGGAGGGGATACCTCTAGTCGCTCCGAATCAATAACTCTTGATTCTGTGGAGGATGAGATAGAGCGCTTGACCAGTTGGTGAAAAAGGCTAACGACTCAATCTCTACGACAGGTTTAGCAACCCAGTTGGCGCTGGCGTACGCCATTCACAAGAGCTTCATCTTCATCCGAGTGCCGTTAACGGCCGCCGTAACGCCCAAGGTCGTCAAAGTGCTTCGATCGTGGGGCTATCAGATCGGAAAGAAGAAGACTTAGCTGACCTGAGATGGCAACATGACCGTTCGAGACTGGAAACTGGTCAAGCCCTCAAAGTCAGAAACGTTCCATTTCTGAAACGTTTGTCTTGGAGTGCAAGCCACTCGCGATATTTGTATAATTAGTGTAGTAGTTGGTGCTGGAGTTGGGCTCGTTGATAGATAGATTTCATCTGACTGTATAGTATAGTACAATACCTAACCTCAGAAGAAGAACTCATGGGGTCATCGTCTCTTGTGGCTGAATTACAACAGATGAAACACGCTTGGGCATCGGGTAGATCGAACAAACTCGGGGGCACCGAGGCAGTGATCAGCCAGGAGAACTACCGTTGTTGAGCATGTATTCAGGAACTGGCTTCGGATGGCATAAGCCATCAAACTCTAACCATGGGGGCGTCGAATAGGAGTGACCTAAATCACACAATGGGAAATAGGCGAGAAGAAGCCCAGGCTTTCAATAATGAATAATAAGTTTATCGTCCTGAGAAGGATAGTGCGCCGATAGATCTGCATCCGCAACGTTTGCAAAACACCATGCACTCCCCCTGGGGCTTGTTTGAGGTTCTCTCTTCCAAGCTCCAGAACGGGCCTGGAAACGCCAAGAATTGACGAGGCAGGGGGTAAATAGTGGACGATATGTATGAATGAGAGAAGACAGCTAGAAGTTCTGGAAGGGCCGTTGGCTGTGGATTTGGCCGCCTGTCTCAACCATGTTTGACCCACGAGATAATTACGATTCAGGCGGCAGGGTAAGTCTCGTTCGCCCTGGCCAATGTCATAGCGAAGACCGAGCAAAGAGCGAAAGGATCCTCATGATTTCGGGGCTCTGGAAAAGAGTGGAAAGAAACCCGTTCGAAGGAAGTGGGGATCTACGATGGTGCCAAAGTAAAAAAGATCCTACCTCCGTATTGTCTCTGTGTACATACATATCCATGACTGGGGCTAGTCCGGACGCTTATGTTTCCGTTAATTCATCCATGCATGACAGGCCAGGTCAAGCCAGCGTTGAAATTCAAGCAAGGTTCAGGCGGCATTGACCCCTTGCAGTAATCGAAGAATTGGGGCAGGCTTTAGTGACCGGAAATAATGGTTGGAGATTGTTTCGAGTGCCTGATTTTCCCCCTAGATACTAACTATTTTGTGGACGCTTGACGGTGGAGACAAACCAGGGTTGGACTTGTTCCGCGGTTGTCGATGAGATGCATGGAGTATTGAGCATTGACCAGTTTGGAGCGCACATTTGGCATATTACAGGTTCGCTAGGTTTCCCGTTAATCAATTCTTCTTCCATGATAGGCACAACATACATACATACATACGCACATTATTGACTTACGTATACATTTGAAGCAAGTGAGCGAGGTCCTTACCCAAGTTAGTAGGTACCTAAAATGTCTCTACATAACAAATCGACCAACGCCAAAAGAGCGGCTCCGAAGACCAGACCAAGGGGGTGTGAGGCTGTGAGCCGTATCGTATTCAACATACGCGAATGGAGCTTGATATACTTAGCATTTGATATTTGTTCCTTTCTAAAAGTTTTCGCATTCTCCTCCATTTCTTTTCCTTTCAGGCTTGAACCCTGAAGCCTAAGCCGTTGAGATGCACGGTGTGCTTATTGTGACAACCCAAGTTGGTAATCAATTCGCCGCACCCAAGCCCAAGACAAACCAACGGTCTGCGGTAAGATAAAAAAACAAGCCAAAGTGATATACGTACCGAGCAAGCCATACCTAGTAGGTAACTACTTGACAATCATCTGGACCGTGATTACTACTACCAGGGACCCTGGCAATGATCAGCCTAACGGCTCAAACAAAACGTGGAGCATCCAGTTCATGTACTACGTAGTAAAGGCTTAGCAAGCAAACATGGAGTCAAGGAATCCGCAAAGCAGGGAGAACAATTGGTGCCTGAGAATAGAGTTTAGCGATGAAGCAGTGGTGGATACACCTAAGACAGTAGTGGGCAGTCCGTGGAAATTGCCAGACAGGCGAGTGGAACTCAGCATTATGGGAGTCAATACTAGTGACAACCTTTCAATCACAACGTCAGCAGAAACTGAAGAGAGCGTCTGGCTCAACCCTCAGGCGGCGTTTTAACGAACGGGCCATGCCATGTGGGAAAAGGCAGCCCCTATTAAGCTGCCAAGCCAAGGTACTAGTCGACCGCTGTAACATCGTCTGTTGTGAGATATGACATGATATCAGAATCAAGCTGGAGATTAGAGGTCAAAGTGCCCTGTTGGCCTCATGATTCGTGACTTTGCCGCTCCATCAAACGGAAATCTTATGTAGTTGACCCGGCGCGTAACTCGCTAATTCTCTTCTGCTGGCATAGGGCAAGGCTAACAGTGGATATTCATAGCTCCGGAGCTTCAGGGTTGGCATCGACAATCACATGGATCATGATCCCCCACACGTTTTTCGGAACAAAGAGATCTGAAATGGAAATGGAAATCGAGCGGAACGTCTTGTGGACCACCGCGGAAGACGACCGGGCGAACGTTGAAACTCTTGGTTGGTGGTGAGATTGCGAATAGCAAGCAAGACACGACTTGTAACAACACCCAAGTTTTGTGATATTGCCAATATTGAACCGGTGAGAATAAAACCATAAAACAGGGCAAGTAAATAGCCACTGTTGGTCCAGTCATGGGTCACAGGACATGCTTATGACGATTTGAGACAGGCTGCTGTAACCTCGGGGAGAAATGGAAATGAGACTGGGAATAATAGTGCTACTTGATGGAGGTGTCACTGATCTCTCTCTACCGACTACATACCTACCTTAGCTTGATGTCTTGGCGATGATCCGAATTAGGCGCCGTGCTGAATCACAATCTTGGGCGCACGCACACATACAGTACATATAGCTTTAATGGTCTCTTCACGTGCCCAATAGTCTGAGCGGAGGGTGTCTGGTGGTACATACAACAAATAAGTAGGTAGATTAGCGGCGGATGTAGCAAACTTGTTGGGCATTAAACTTTGCCTTACCAAAAAGCTGGAACCGCTGCAAAGATTTGTCTGGGTCTTCAGATGGAGTCATAATAAAGTCAATATTTGGGCTCGAAAAAGGTACCGGTTCGGCCAGAGCCTAAAGAACAGGCGGTAAGTTCGGTCGTGGGTCTTTTGAAGAATCTGGGCTGCCGATGATGCCTTTAGTTTGTTTATTAGACCTGCTGATGACAGCCTCATACCTCGGCTGGGTGGGATCCTCATGAAATAGAGCGGAATCTCTATCTGAGTCAAGACGGTGTGTTTATTGCTTTGGGTAATATGACGATGCAGGCAGGGCTGACTCAATGGAAAGTCCGCCAAGGCACAAAAGCCGGGTAGTCAAATTACCAGAGAGAAATATAGTTCAGGATAGCACCCGACTAGGCAAGCAAGCGCCCCTATCGTTAAAGACAAGCGCGTGATAGAGGCGCGAAGCAGTGCATACTAATATGTACCACAAATGAGTCCAAGAATAGTCGGTGAGACATTTATGATAGTTGGTCACCACATGCAGCCCGAAATTGTTTGAATTGTCAAGACAAGAAACAATCCATGAAATGGGCAAACACACACTCGCACTCTAGACCGAGGTTGCCAGAGGCCGAAAGGATTAGAGTTTTAGGCGAAGTTCTCATCATGAGAAAATAAAACCATATCATAGGGTCCGAGGTGCATGCCCGGGTCGGGTGGAGAAAGACGGAGATTGTGGGTCGCGAAAAAGCGGAGGCCCGGCACAAGCAAAGTTCTATGTAAGTTTGCATCTAGCTGGTCAATACGTGGACAATATGGAGTACGGCACCCGGGCTTTTCGATGTTAGAGAGGGTAGTTACGGAGATTCCTGTAGAGTCATGCAGGCTGAAAGCTTGACTTGAGCAGGGGGCGATAACGCGAATAGCATAGAGTTTATGCTGTGCTAACAGGCTGCAACCTGCATGCTGCAACCCAACCGCCGGCCAAAGCGTTAACTTATTAAAAGTTGTATGAACCCTATTTTCGGACCCAAGTGCAGGTTTTTCTTCTTTCTGCTGTGAAGATTCTGCGAATAGTGAGAACAGAATGTCGACCATTTCGAGCGACCTGCTTGCTTTTATTGCTTGCTTGCTGCCTGCATGCACATGCATGCAATTGTGGTGCTTTGGCTGTCTCAAGCCTGCAGGATGATGGCGTGGGGATTGTTGCATTGCATTTCCGGCGCATCACCGACAAGCTGCCAAATGCTATGCCGTGATTGGTGTTGGTATGGCTGTCAACGGTGCGTCTAGGGTTTCTGAGATTTGACGTGATGTCATGATATTATGCCAACAACAATGGAGGACAATAACAACAACAACCCTAAAATAACTATATGGTAACGTGACACCACAGGATGTTGACCAAGCCCAATACTTTAAGTTGAAAGAGGAAAGTCTTTCTTAGAGTTTCCTATTTTCCATTGGTCCCAAAAGCTTGAACTCTCGATGGCCGAGGAATGGAATCGACAGGGACCAAAGCCAAAGGAATGGGCTATGGCTTGATTTGGGAGGTAGAGAGAAGCTTGATATTAGTACTAGAAAGAATCCAGAAGCATAGTGGGTATAAGGGTCATCCTAGGTATACGGTACCGTTGGCCAGCGCTTCAAGAGCTTGTAACAACTCCAGCGTAAGGCTGTATTGGCGTAAGCTAACTATCGCAGAGAATAAAAATATGCGGTTTTCAGGAACCATGAAATGAGATGAGGCTGTGAAAGAACTTCTGAGACCAGGTTTTCGCAAGATCAGATAACTCCGAGTGCTTATTTACAAGAAAGTAGCTTGATGAGAAAAGCTAGTCTAATCCGCCTCTAATTGCTTGCTCAAACTTAAGCAACCCACGGCCTTCACCGCATTTTTGAATAAGCACATGAACGACGACGACGACGACGACGACGTAATTATTTTCTAAAGATAATAAGCTATGGCCAACACAATTCATCATCACAAGAGTATAATAAGACGATGGTCAACCTACCTTACCTACCCTAGCCTCACACAAGGGCCCTGTACTAAAGTCTATCATGCCCAACAGGGCAACTACTGTTCCACTAGCGTCGCTCCTTTAGGCTATTGGTAGTCGCGATGTACTTACTGTTTGCCGCAAGATGGTGCGAAAACTATTGTACCTGCCTGATTCCTTACCTACCAATTGAGTAAGCGCCAATTGGTACTGAACACCCCATGGAGCTTTCTCTTCCAGCAAGACAAAAACCACAAACTGACATCAAAGGACCAGCGAAAGCCAGCACTGGATATAGAAGAAGAAATCAAGAAAGAGAGAGATGAACCAGACCAGAGGCAACATTCGGCATTGCTTAAATTTCTCGGTGAAACTTATTACACAAAACTGACTAAGGCATCAAGGCCCACGGAGGATCATGCTACTGCTACGGAACACGGCCTCCACTATCTTATTCCATCACGGGCAGCCAAAATCTAAAGTTGACCAGCAGACCAGTATGGTTATTCGAAACAATAACGTTGTAGTTATGTCCTGTGTACAGTACACACACATACGGGACAGGCATAACGGGACAAGACGGCATGGGCCAGACAGACAACAGACACTCCACCCCGCCACAACTGACAACTGTCAATTATGTCAGTGTCAAAGTCAGGTCATGAACGCTACAGTACACTGGCCATTGATCATTTAGGCCACCAGCTCTGCATAGTGGTGTCCCGGTGTCGCTAGGTCGCCCAAAGAAAGGACTGGCGGCTGCGTTATCGAGATAATCCAAGGACGGGTCTGAGATGCAAAGTCCGTTGTCTCGCGCCACTGTTGGTCTACCCAGATCTGAAGCAGATCTACAAAGAGCACACATTTCAGCAAGTCCATTTAGTAATCAATTAATCAACCGAATTGACCAGGTTCAGGTTCCTTGCCAGGACTGTTTGTTACTCAGGCAGTTCCCCATTTCCTTGCAAAGCCGAGTCACGCCGGAGCAGGTCTCACCTCACGAGGTGAGGGCCCGAAGCCTGAAGCCTGTTGATCTGCCTGACCCTGTGTTTGGTGCAAATAGACTTTGGGTCCGCCGCCGCGCACCACAACGCGGTTCTCGTTATGGCGTAGCCGCCTTTTGCCTTTTGCTTTGTCTATTCTGCTCCATTCTCCTTCCTTGGCTGGCTCAATACCCTTTCTGGACCCACAGCCTAATTACCACGACACTCCCTTGTCCATGGGTACAGTACAGTACACCCCAAGTGGAAGCAAACCTTAAAAAAGAAGACCAAAGTTATCAGCCATACACCCAATTCCCTAGGCTAAGTATGTATGTACTGAGTACGGCGTGTCCTTTCTCTGGTGGAATTTTTGACTTTTTAGTTATCCCTCTTTCTTTTTTTGCACCCCTGCTTTGATTTTCTCGGCCGTCCCTTTTTTTCGCCAATTCCTTTCCTACTACCTGTGTTCTACAATGCCTGTTCTCTTCCCTCACAATATCCATACAGATATGCGGCGTTCACACGCCCCTGTGAATACACCTGGTGCGTGCCACAGGTCGATCACAGCATTGACGATGGCGGCAGCCAAAGGGGCACGGAAATGTGGAATACACACAAGAAAGCCAACCTACGTAACGCGTGGTCAATGGCAAAAAACAAAAAAACAAATAGGCAAAGTTGTCTTGTATCTACATACACCATCAGGGGTGTTTACGAGGCGAATGAGCTTGTCGTTCATTAAGCCGAGAACCCTGTTCCGTCGACCTGGTTCTATGGTTAGTCTTGCGATTTCAACTTGAGTATAAAGAAAGCCGTTTACTCCGGATTCTTGGGTCGTGATTCTTATTTGGACAATCTATCTATCTCATCACTCAACTTCATCGTCGAACCAAAGCATCCCGCCAGTTCAGCTTTCTTTTCATCGGCTTTGATCGACGTGCTTAGAGTTGCATTGCCATTTAGCATTCAGTCTTATTTTTGCCCACTCGTATCTATTACCTGTCATCGACAAACATACATCAATCATCCTTGCTGCTCTCCGTCACCAGTCACACAGACAAGACGAGAAAGGAAAAAGACAAGCCCAAACTGAACAAGGACAGGGTCTTTTACCAGGATCAGACTGACAAGGGCCACAATAACCAAAAGACCAAACCTAGAACCAGGACTGACCCTTTCCCTTCCTACGTCCGACACAACTCGGACTCTGTTTGGATGCAGTGATAGCAGCTACCTGTGCCGGTGTAAGACATACGCCAACTCAAAATCCCCGAGACGGACGGATCGAACCCGTGTCATACCTACCACCTACAGGAGGAGCAACCACTACTACTTCAATTTACCGCCAACAAAGTGTACATCCCGCGCACTACAGTTCTCTGGAGCAAACCTTCAGGGCAACCTAACTGCCTCCCAACCCCTGTCACACCTTCGATCCACTTGAGACGTTGTTCCAGATCTTGGACAGGCATTAACATCATCACCAGCCTGTCAACCCACACGAGCCACTCGCCCCCCTCCCTACCCCATCCTGTCTCTCCACTTGTCTAAGTTACCTACTTTCCACAAGGGCAGCTCTATTTCCAGCTCCTAGTCTGGAAATCTCTCTCTGATACATGCGCGACTCGCCTGCATCAACCCCATCCACTTCGCCGGCTTATATTAGACGTACAAGTACTACCATGATGTCCATCGCTCCCCAAGACTTTCAGCCCCAGCCCTACTACTATTATTCCTTACGTTCTGTCTCCTCCCAGCGACAACAACCTCAACAAGAGATACCCTACTATCCCTTCACCAATCTAAACAACTCACCAACACCAACACTTGACTCTGCCACCACCGCCGCCATGGCTGCCGCCGCCGCTTTTCATGCACGATCACAACAACAAGATGCCAGTGTCGCGCAGGCTCTTGAAATTGCCCGTGAGAGCCCTGATGGCTCCTCGGACCCTACTATCAGCAAGATACTCGAGGGTGCTCTGTCACGGGTCTGGGACAAGGTGCAAAGGCATCCCGACTCTTATGTTATGACTCGAGACGAGTTTGCTGTCTTCAACTTCTTTCAATACCGCTTCACCGGGAACAAGACGGCAGTGAACGCCCGAAAGCGATACTGGGACAACACCCACGCTTGATCGCTCTCTAGGATCCGTCCACATATAAGGGCTTTCTGTCTGCGCATCTGTTATTCAGCCCGATACATGAAAAGCTACTCATGCGCGCCAGAGGCCAACACGAAAGGACGCCGTTGGGACGTTACAAAAATTGGGAGTTTCTCGGTCACCAACGACGATATGATACGATACTCGGCCATCAATGCTGCTGCTCTTGCTCATACCCTTACCCTTACCCATCCGCATACCCACAAAGCCAAACAGGATTTGCCCAAACCTGATCACAACATCCGAATTTCCGAACACCTGCTATTACCCACTGCCTAGCTACTGTGTAGATTCACTGCCAAGAAATGGGGACTGAAACTTGAGGGCTTATGTCAAAGAAAGCCCGTCAAAGATAACAGAGCAAATGGGCAGCATGGGAAAGAAAGGAAGCAAGCACCCTTGCTTGCTACTGCTTCGCTTGGAGCAAGTATTCCGATGATCTAATGGCATAGCTTGCTAACTGCTTGCTGATCACGCTACTGGCTCTACAAGTCATGGTGATCTTTGAGCCTTATGTCAAGTCATCAATCTTAGCGCGGAAACGGAGAAGAAGAAAAGGAAGAAGAAGAAGAAGAAGAACAGAAAGAAAAAGCGAAAGCCGAAATATCGACTCCACTCCATCAGAGAAACCCTGGATGATCCGCCACAAGCCCCGGTTCCTGAGCAAGCCCGTTAGCTGGGTGGGTCTTGGCCGTTCGCATGGCGCCCCGCTATTCGGTCATGTGCGGTTTTAATCTCCGACAACATTTCCAGTCTCTCCCAGCGATGAAGAGCGACTTGGCCACGCACGACATGGACATGAAGGTCTTTGATTGTGTTGTATTCTATGCAACCAACCCAACCTGTCATTCTTTCCCACAGGGTTGCTGAACCTCACCATGCAGGCAGTGGCGACGAGTGGCGCGGCTTTCAATATCGGCTTTCGTTTGTTTGAAGCTTCTTGCAACTTTGACCAACTGCACGATACGATTACTTGACTCATGAAAGCTTAGGCCTACGTTGCATCGTCTTGATTTCTTGACGTTTTTGCGGGTCCATTGGCCAGTTTCTTGTTGCTTCGACCCTTGTCATTCAAACTTGGTCCCTGACTCGTTGACTTTATTAAAGTTCATTACGACTTCTTTCTCTTCTTCGTCTTCCTCTTCTTCGCTATTCCCTTTCTGGCTTTTTTATCATCATCAACAATTACCTTTGACTGCTGGCAGTCGCCTGCGCTCCCGCAGCCGCTATATGTAATTCTTCACTTTCGAGTCATGTCATACGGATACCTTTTGATACCTCCTATTTGAATTGGTTATTCGCTTTGTCCACTATGTACCATTTTAGTATCCATTACTTTTCAGATTTCTTGTCTTTCAAAGAATTATTGTACCATAGAAATACCATCTAGCGCATCTTGGCAGTTTGTATTTGGGAAGCATCAAGCATATAGACCAGTTCATGAAATCATGTTGAAACGAAATCAGACTCGTACCCTTGTCTTGTGCACCCGAATTTTGACAATTATACGAGACAATTACTATGTATAGGTACTCACTGCCAAGCCAAAGTTACACCTTCTGCTCGACCACTTTGAATAAGTACTCCGAACTCGTGCATCTTGTCAACTGTGTTAGGTCGCCCCACTACTATTGGTAGGTATATTATTACCTCCATCAAAAGAAGATGAATGATGTAGAGAAAGCACACCTCTAATTTCTGCAAGCATGTCCCATGATGGCTATATGATTCAGAAAGTAGTGGCATTATGCATGGTCAAACTCAAGAGATCTTTGTTATAGCACAAACAATAATGATTCCAAGCTATAGGCTGGGTGTTGTATCTCTGAGTTTGCCCTTTCATCACTAATTCTCGATAGCTCCTCACTAAGACCGCCAGTCCAGTACAGTGCAGCATATCCGTGTGGCCTACTTGGGGTTGAATTGCTGACTTGGGGGCAATAATGCGGTAAGCCAAACAGACAGATCATTTCCTCCAAAGGCAATTTAACGCTCGTGTGCAGATCTTTGAGCAATAGTCAGTTAACAAACTTCGTAAAACGCACCCCGAATCCGGCTGAGTTTAAATTATCGGTGGTGACGGGAGCAGAAACACAAGCCCCGCCGTTGTACCGCCCCGCGATCCCGGAGCCGGCGTTAATCTTTAATCCTCACTGAGAATTGCAGTATTTGGCTGACACAAACACGTCTAGAACGTCCACAATCATGAGCATGACAACCTGGTAAGCACTATAATCCAATAATGAGTATTTACAAGGTCACTGAAAGGTAAACCTCCACTTAGAGGCGTTGTTCGACGTGGGCTGGATTGCTGCAGTCAAAGCTCGTGTGATGTGCAGACTTGTTTGTTCCTGGGTGCCAGTAGTAATCCTACTACTTAACGTCCCAACTCAATGTGACATTGGACTACAGTCGTAGAACAGGAAGGCCAGAATGACCAGCAATGGCCTGGGAAAATGGTATATGTGCAAAGCGGACAAATTAGGTCATATGAGGACGTTCTACTTCAATGGGGCCTTAAACTACTCTCGCTACCTATGCTGCTGATTCCTTCATGTGTCACTTGAACAAACCTGTCTGCATAATAGTCAACAGAGTTTTCGCAACACGAGTTCGGGTGAGATCGGGGATAAGGTCAATCTTGAGAGACTTCAGTACCTATGGCATACTGTAGATTCTTAATGTGCTAAAGGAAGCCCGGCGTTGAAAATAGTACCATCTTCAATAACGTCGCGCCACGACATTGCCCTTTCCAGAGACTAAGGAGCCCAAAGGGATTAGTTACTCTTTGAATACGGTCTTTGCGACAGCACCGTCGAAGAACGGAGCCCAGATTAGGGAATTGTGCTTGGGCCGGCAACCACCATAGCATCCCATCTGTGTTGAAGGAGGGACGAATAGAGTTCATTTCTGAGCCACTGATGATCCTCCTTGCACAGCATTCTGGCCATAAATTGACAGCGGCCGCCCAACAGATTATCTCGAGCTGGCGGAGAAAGGACGTTGAAGGCGCATGCGCCAGGAAAGTTTATCTGTAAGTTAGCAGCAGACCAAAGTCCAATTACCCCCGGTGTTAAAGCCAAGTTTTGGCCATTGTGATTCCTAGTGTGACTGGGTTTTCCTGGAACCAATAGACATTACATTTCGAACTACCGACGGCATTACATGTTCCTGAGCAGCCCAGCAAATGGGTGGCTCAATCTTGTGAGGACCTGCTGTTGATATGTAATCCGAAGCCCTTATTACATTGGTACACACCTTTAAATAATCGTATCAAGTATGAATTGGCCGCCATCTTTGTTTGAGGAGGGGATTGGTTATCTCGTCGACCGAGCATTCCCCTTGCCTCTGTGAACCGAATCTCATGTCAACCGGAGAAGGGCTAGTAAGACTGTGATTTTCACTACCTCCAATCTTCCGTATCAACCTCCAACAAGTATAAAATATTTCCTTTTGAGCTTGGGGAAATCCTTAGCTTGAGCGTTAAGGCTTTGAAACGTTGCTGTCCATGATCTCGATGTCATGATCGAACTCCGCCTGATATCCCGAGCGCAATGCCTGCTACACCATAGTGCCAAACAGCTGCACAAAAGAGATGGTGCCCTAACTTTAGGCCCCTGTGCCAGTTTGGTTGGCGGTGAACCTTTTAGGCAATCCAGAAAGTCGGTAAGTTGATGTTTAGAAACTCTAATACGTGGGTGGGGAGGCAGTATCAGCATGACGTGTCGAGCAGTAGGACCAGAAGATTGATGGGTTTCCAGAAGACTTCCGGAAAAGGGAACGTTTAAGGAGTGAAAGCTGGGCGTGTCCTGTGTCCTCATTATGGCGCATCAGACAAAGACGGTGTGAACGAGTAGAAAATGCAATAGTCTCGCGCCAAGCAAACGTTAATTGCTTCACGCCTCCCAGAGAATGGGCGTTGTTCAACAACGCCCATGTATCGGGTACATTGGGTTCAAGAGGGCACGCCAACAACTCAAAGGGCATAGAGAAAGGGGTAATGTCGAATGTGGAGAGTTATCCCATGAGACCGCAGGTTTAAGCCCAATATGGTGAAGATGATCATGAAATATTCCGAATTCGTGGAAGCAAGGACCCGAAGGGTTGGACGAGCTTGCTATGTTGGTATTTCAGGCGGCAGCTATCAGTTTTCTGGTAAGGGGCATCTTCAACAAAGTTTGTGGAAGAACCGGTGGCTCGGTACGTGGAAGCAACGCCCCTTGAAGATTTGAAGCGGTGAGAAGTGACGTCTTTGTATGATGATGTTACTACTGGGAGGTGAGGTTTATAAAACAATCCCCAAATAGTGACGGATCGATGAAGTTGATGAGGCTCTTCTGCTGGAGATAATGACAGCGGATCTACCCAAGGATCCCGATCGCTAGGTGAGATTGACAGCTGCAGCAAGGGTGGGATTGTCCAATAGTGAGTAGCGGTGAGTGTTGCGTCGGAACTGCAAGCTCGACGAGGAATACGAGACCACGTCAAGTGGTTTGGTTTGTGCTGGACGGTAATAGCGTACATAGGTAGCTAGGTAGGTAGGTTGTGCGCGAGGTTGCTAGTGAGTGAAACCGTGGGGCACAGCACCATCCATGCCTGCTCTTTTTGCCCAACTTGAACTGGCGTCATTTCATGCCACGGACTAAGGATGTATGTCTTGCAGTTGACCGCCTATGACATGCATCGCTGGCCCCGATATTCCGCGGGAATTTGAAAATGAAGTCCCAAGACCAAGGAGTCTTGCAGATCTGTGAGCCGTGATCCGGCAGATTACGACAGAGTGTGTAGCACCAATATACGCGCACCTCACAGCATCCGTTTCTGAATCAAGCGTGAGCTAAATCAGGGGCATCTCATATCAGGTTAGTTTTGTAAAGTTGTTGCGAGAACTTACTCAGCATTTTCACATTCAAGTTACAAGTGTGCTGTGTGGCAAATCCAACCATTCTCAATTTAAGGCAAATAACAGAAGGAATCGACTTTCGCTGGACCCTGGTTTTCGGAGGAACCCGAGGGTGGATGTGCGATAGACGAGCATTCGTGAATTTCTGAGTTGCGCGACACTGAGCGCATTCCATGGAGGTATTCTCGAACCGACTGGTTAGAAAGGTAAAGGTGCCACAGAAATTTGACAGCCAACGATGATCATTATGGCGGAAAGACAGATGGGTCCAAGAAGGCAGATGAGCCTATGGCGTACGGCAGTTGGGTTGACAAGCCAAGTGCCTCTTCCGTGAATATGTAAATTCAATTCAGTGGCTTTGCCTCACGGCGTCGTGATGGCTAGCTGAAGGTTGATGAAGTTGAAAGCTAGTTTAAGCCTTTTTGGGGGGAGAATGGAAGATTCGGTATGTAAGTGGAAGACATGTTAGTTGGAGTGCCCGCGAGCAAGCTCTGCGCCCAGTAAACTGTCCAATCAATCAACGACAGGTTCCGTGAGGTCCCTGAGGTAGAGGAGGGGCAGAAGGACCCTTGGCTCTTGATCGCAAGCAGCAGCCGCTTTGAAGTTTGAAGGGACTTACTTGGCTGCATAAGCGTGATGGTAGTGATGAATGGTGACGACTATATCCAGCGAATGTAGTCGTGTGTAAGGACTGATTTCGTCTTAGTACCACGGCCTATCACCTACAGTATCTTTCTACCTACAGTAGGACCTAGGTATGTACTGTACAGTATTACCTATCCAAGCCCGTCCTGTCTAAGAAAAGGATGTCTACTTAGTTGCCGTCGTTCCCGGCTTGGGTACAATATGAAGGGTCTCTGGTTGGCCTGCCAACAACAACCTTAACCAACCAAAATTGGTTCTGTGTCACTTCGAGACCACAAAATGGACTGACAAACAGATCAAAGCGGCTAATAAAACATGAATTCAGACAGAATGGAAAGAAGTCTCTTAATAAATCAATCATGATCCGTAGATTGACTGTTGAACTGCAGATCTGCTGTTAAGCTCAGCGGTTATGGAATGTCAACGTCTTATTTGGCAAACCATTAAGCCTCTGATTGGTCAATAGTCATTGGTAACTCCTGGTGATGATGCAGATGAAGCCATTTACTCGACCAAAACTGTTACGAAAGCAAAACGAGAGTTCAAAAGGATGGATTGGGAAATGATTTTCTGTACCGACGTATTCGCATCCGGATTAGTCGATTAATTGACTACCTACCTACCTGCCTTAGTAGGCATTGTGCAGATGTATGTAGAAATGAGCCCCTCGCCCCTCCCATTGCTACCCTGGTCTCATGAGCTTAACATGTCAACGGTTGCTTGGGCAATGCGCAAAGAGAGATAAACCAACCACGACCCCATCACCAAACACCTCAAGATAATCCCAACTGACATTGTCAGTTCAACTCCACATGCATCCTCCACCAAAGATCGCAGCCTTACTACGGTAGTTAGACATCTCATCCCCGCATTGTGCCAGCTTTGCTGTCGATCAACAATAGGTCCAGTTCCCCATCTATCTATCATATCACCATTGCGAATCCATTGAGCGACTCGCTGCACTTGGTGCACAAACAGCCGCAGTCCCCTCGACATCCCTGAAGTAGTACTACAACTAGGTACTGTGTCACCACTGCTCTGAACCACTCATCAAGTCTTTCAAGCTCTGATATCCAGCATCAGTTGCCCATCATGCGATACAACCTTATTCAGATGATTCTGCGCGGCGTCGCTCTGCTCATGACGCTTCTCCTAACGGCTCTTATCGGCAACGTTATGTCAACAAATATAGACGCTGCGGGCTCTGCAACCGCTGCCGTCAATTTTATCATGTTTATTGCAATTGTTTGTTGGATCGTCTGCGTCATCGGCCTCCTCGGTTTCTTTGTCTCGGCTCTCGACAAGCCACTTATGCAACTACCTCTGGACGGTATAGCTGCTCTCTTTACTTTTATCGGTGCCATCGTTCTTGCAGCCAAGCTCCGGGTCGTCAACTGTGGAGATATCAACCCCAAGGCTCTGCCCGGAGACTGGATCGCCTGGGGTTCAGAGAGCGACGAGGGGCGGTGTCGTCGGCTACAGGCAAGCACTGTTTTCATATGGTTCCTGTTTGCCTGCGTGTCTGGAAGCCTGTTTTTGACCATTCGAACTGCGCGCAATCAGTTTGGCTCGCTACGCAGTGCTGCTTCAAGACCATCTATGTCTCAGATCTCATCCAGTGTCTAATGTGACATGGATATCGACAAATTATATCACGATACAGTGTCCAGCTGCATGAGAATTCACGCCATCATGATCATGCTGGCCGTTCGCTCCAGCCCGCCCAAGTGCAAGGGACATGGACACGGAAACCCACGAAACGTTTGTGGACGAATGGTTGCAAGGAAAGCACCAGGAAGGCATCACAGACTCTTGAAGACCGAATCAACCTGCATCAGCATCGCTCAAGTATTCGACATGTGGGCCTTTTGATACCAGAAATATCCAATGTATTAATCTTTTGTATGAGAGTAAAGAGGGAATCATACTCAGCACAGGAGTTGGGTGATGGGTAATGATGATTATTTATGTTATAAATCAAGCTTTCAATATAACCGTCTTTGGTTCTATTGACATAAGTGGAATACACTGGCCAGCGGCCAGTATCGTTTTTGAGTTGTTGATTGAATATGATTTCGTTGAACAGGCTTTGTTAAGGAAGAAAGCATGCCAAAGACGTGTTGAATCATCTATTATAAAAACGCGTGAATATGAATGCCCCAACACCGTATCAAAGCCATGCATGTTTCTCAGGACACGTCAGTCATGTCTACTTATTCTTTGGGTCGCCTATTATATTTAAATGTGGCCGTCTATAACGTTGCCGCTGTTTCCACTACACCAGCAGCCTTGAATGTCGCCTTGTTCGTCATTCGAACGTCAACGTTATGTGCCCACTCCATATATCGTGACCAACCTAGATAGTGACGAGTTAGAGACTTTTCCAAGCTTAACGCAACCGCATCATGGGCGGGTAGACGGGTAGCGGACTCACTCCAGTATGCGAATTTGCGACCAAAGTATTTACCCATCCAGGGAACAACCATCATTGTCAATATCAGCTGTAGCTGTTCAAGACTGCGCTCCCACTCGGCTTGGGCATCGGAATCAGACGTCTCGGAGTAGATGTCATCGGTGGAAATGGAAGGGAGGGAGTCAAGATCATCCTTGTCATCTGACATATGCGCCTCATGCAGGTCAACAAGGGAAGAATCGGCGGCCATGCTGATGATGGCCGTAACCCTCGTGCCCAAGGTTTCGTTATATACGTAGTGGGATCAGGAACGAGGCAGACGCGCGATCCAGTCGGCCGGATAGTAAAAAACGCCGAGGGTGTGTCAAAAGCTCGAGAATGAATGATGGTAGGCGTCGGGATCACTGGTTGCTTCGGTCGAGATAATAGCCCGAAAAGTTGAGGTAGCTGTGATAGAGACTGAGATAACAAAGCTTAATAAACTAGAAGAAGATTGCTTGGGTGTTTGTGCGATCTGGAATTACTTCGGCGGCAACCAACTACCAAAAGTTGACCGATGTGATGCTCGTCACAATCGTAAATGTCCATCCGTAGTCGCATCGGGGTCCGGAGCTAGACTCCGACAAACTGGGGGAAGCTACAGCCAGCTTCATGCCTGATTGGTACTTATTGTTGTCACGTGATCTAGCTCGTGACTCGCTATCGTGAAGCTGGGATCCGCTTGCTTGGGCCGGGCTGGGATGGATCTGGTTGACTCAAGGTATCACTCACCTAGCCCATGACGTTGGACAGATTTCCCTCTACATCTTAAAACCTCGACAGAAGCCATCAGAAGAAGCGAACCAACAGCGCACGCGAGCTCCGCGATTCAAGAATAGATGCGATAGTTGCACCAAAAGCCACAAACAACAGAGCTTACCTACCTACCTCCCAACCTACCATATAAGAAGAAGAAGCCGTGTATTTGCGACACCCACAATCAGAAAAATCCCCAGTACAACAACTACACAGACATCAACAGCAAAATTAAGAAATAGCCTCAAAGCAATCATGGAGGGCGAGGTGAGTGACAGGCCCGTAACAAAATGCATACATTTCCCTATCGGTCATTCTCAGGCTGGCCTGCCTGGCTTTGAACCTCAAATGCTTGTGCCAGGCTCTCGTGGCGCGCCTTTGTACCCTCTCACCGGGCTGCACAGGTCCAATCTTTTACCCCTCCAAACCCTCGACGCCCTATGGACGAGCCTATCATGCTTCTTTTTGTCGGGTTTTACCCCACTATCGCTCTCAGTTTGAAAGTACCATGTACTGTTCTACACCACTTTCTGGGGGAGAACAGGCGATTTGACATTGATTTATTTTGCCATTTGGGCCTTTGACTCACATTTTGCCAACCGCCACCTTCACATCATCATCCAACCTCACAACCGCAAAACCCCAACGCCTCCCTCAATCGAGTTCTCTACTAACATTATCATCTCTTTTGTCTCGCTTGCAGGCACCTACCGAACGCAAATCCCGCAAATCCGTTGCTTTCACCGACGAACAAGTCGTAGTCGACGCTGACGGTTCAGTAACCATGGTCAACGCTACCGAAGAACCCAAGGATTCGGCTCAGTCCCACACGCCTCGTACGCCGCCGCTCTCTGCCGCCCTTGAGTCCTTTACTGATTCTCAAACGACAGCCGCTGAGGATCTTCCCCCAGCTGAGGATGGTGGTCTTGACCTTTCCCTGCTCAAGAAGAAGAAGAAGAAGTCAAAGAAGGTCGATGAAGCTGACGCCGACGCTGACACCCCAGCTGACGATGCCGCCCCTGCCGAGGACGGAGGTCTGGATCTGACCCTGAAGAAAAAGAAGAAGAAGAGCAAAACACCCAAGGGCGATGACGATTTCACCAAGCAGCTCGAGAAGCTTGAGCTCAAGGAAGGCGAGGAGGCTGAGGAGGTCCCACAAGAGCAAGAAGGTGACATGAATGAGGGAACCGGCATTTGGGCCCATGATGAGACCAAGACCATTGGCTACTCCATGCTCCTTTCACGTTTCTTCCACCAGCTCACCGAGAGAAACCCCGACCACACTTCCCCCGGAACCAAGAGCTACAAGATCCCTCCTCCCCAGTGCATGCGAGAAGGTAACCGAAAAACTGTCTTTGCCAACATTGCCGATATCTCAAAGCGCATGAAGAGAACCGAGGAGCATCTTACCGCCTATCTTTTTGCTGAATTGGGTACTAGCGGTTCCGTCGACGGTAGCCGCAGACTGGTTATCAAGGGTCGTTTCCAGCAGAAGCAGATCGAGAACGTTGTCCGAAAATACATCAGTAAGTTTCCCATGATCTGCTTCATCAGGTTTTCAGGGTCGCTAACTATGCCACCTCCTTAGTCGAGTACGTCACCTGCAAGACCTGCAAATCCCCCGACACCGAGCTCAACAAGGGTGAGAACCGTCTCTACTTTATCACTTGCAACAACTGTGGTTCCCGACGAAGTGTTACTGCTATCAAGACCGGTTTCTCTGCCCAAGTCGGCAAGCGAAGAAAGATGCAGGGTTAAACAGCCCCGCGTTTTTCTCCTCCCCTCGATTCTGCCCCACCAACTGTCAACGACGTCCTTGGCTTGTGGTTCTGGGCAGTGTGTATATCTTGGCGGTCTTATATCTTGGCTACGCAGCTGAGTCTACGCTGCAAACGAATGAACGGCTTTCTTTCCGAGCTGCGTAGTCTTGGTGGATACAAATTTCGGATTTCGGTGGTTTGGGCTTCACTAACAGCTGCCTACTTCACAAAAAAATTGTCTTTAGGGTCAAGGAGTGATGTCGGACTCGGTCAATGATGAAATCGGGTACCGGGGTTATGATGTGGCGTATGGATTATGTACATGATGCCGGAATGAATCAAGACTGCAGCCAAAGATCTTGTTATCAAGCGACAAGAGTCATGGTATCCGAACGTGCTGAAAAACTTCAATCTGATCGTGAAGACGTGAAGTAGATGTATACATGAAAAGTATGCAGTTAGTTTGCATACCCAAGAATCTTTATTAACACAACGACAGCTTGATCGCGTCGTGCCTTCAGGTGGTAGTCGACCTACAGACCTGCCCCCTGTTCCCGTCTCTAAAGGACAAGGACTACTATTCACAAGACTGAGGCGTGAGAGAACGAGTTAAAACATAAAAAAAGAAACTAGACAACAATAGATAGATGCCTTCCCTTAAACGCAGAAAAAACCATACCTGGCCTAATCTCCTAAGCCAATCCATATAACCCCTTTTTTGCAGTGAATGCATGCGTATTGCTTTGTAATGCGTATCGAAGTCGTTTGGGTGGGTGTGTGCCATGATCATGACATTGGCAGCAACTCCCGCCTTTAGTGAGTATGCGTCAGATGGTAGTGTATTGTATTGTACACTTGAAAAGCTAGTTTCTCAGATAAGGAAGCAAGTCGTGAGTCAGCCGCTTCAGTAACTTAACTAAAGTCGCCCATTGGGTGTTGCAGCTGGCTTGCCAAAATCGAATATCGAGCCAGCCATGACAGTGTTGATTTCAGCATTATCGGAGGTAGCGGCATTCTTAGTGGCGCTGTCCAAAGTGCTATCCAACTCTGCCCGAGCGGCCTCGAAGGTGGTGTGGACCCATTCGCCGAGGCGGTTCTTTTCGACAAACTGGTGCAGAACCTTGTCCTCATGCTTCATGATATCGATCAGCTTTGTCCGGAAAGATGTTTCAAAATCGCGGAACCGCCGGTCGAGGTTCTCGGTAAAGGCACCGAGAGCATCGTGGGGAGACAGAGGCCGGAAAGGCTCACGCGGATCTTCTGTATTCTGGTCAGTATGTACTCCGCAAGAGTTAGGTCGATAATGTCAACTTACGAAAGCTGATGCAGTCCGTAAGCATTGCATATAATTCAGTGTCAGCCAGCCTTTCAACCACCTCCCGATCGTCCTTGAGCTGGGTGTCATTGACCCTAGCCCAATCGTCACGGATAAATAGTCTCCTCCAGATCATCCTCTTGGCCTCCTTGACTTCATCACTATGGCAGCTACTTTCAGCAACTAGGAGAGCAAGCCAAAACGGGTTAGGAATCTCGGCTCGCGACTCGGGCTTGAGGTAGATTAATGTTAGAAGGTCAATGAGTGTCATCGCATCCAGGGCCTCGTGCTTCAAAAGACGCTTCATGCCATCCTCGAAAATCTGATGTTGGGTCTTTTGACGTCGAGGAATGTTCATGCTGTGAGCGTCCATTGCAAAGTTGAGTGCCGCTGCGTCGTCCACAGCGTCATGGATACTGGGAAGGACTTGGTGATATAGCTGGTCTTGGATCCTAATTGCTACAAGCTCTTGATCGACCTTTTTGAGCTTCTCCTCGGCACGGGCCTCGTCGGCGTTGACCTTGAGACCACCAGATTGAGTGTTCTTCTCTTCAAGCTCAGCAAGCAGGGCCAGTTTTCCAAGACTCAGCTCAATCTTCTTGTTCCAAACTTGTTGCTCCTTGGTGAGTGCAAGAGTGACAAGCGTGTCTGCACTATGACCAACGTCCTTCTCCTGCTGAACATCGTTGATCCACGAGATTCGCGCCAGTTCTGGCTTGCTACGAAGGAACTGGGTCTTGTAACCGTGGCTATCAAGATCAAATTCCAGGACGGCCTCTACTCCGTGCTTTTGGAGCAGAAACTCGTATGCGGGGAACGCAAAGGCTTGACCATAGGTGGAGAAGCTGTTTTCCAATTTGGTTTTCTTGCTATCCCTAAATCGCTTCAGGTTTTGCGTTTCCACCAGCGAGAGCCCGGGCTCGCCAAGGCGATCTTCAAGCGTCTGGATATGGTCCAACAAGATAACAGATAGAGCACGGAGGCATTCGTGCTTCTCAGCGATGGAGGCGCCCTCCTCCCACTTGCCTGATCGTGCCAGGGCAAGAGGCTTCTCGAACCGATCCGTTTGATACACCTTCGCAAAATGCTGTGACATGGTCTTCTGCTCCGACTGTGTTGTTGACCAGCGAGCATATTCCAGTACCGATGTAAGCATTCCGTCGATTAAAGTCGGCAGCTCCTCAAAAATCTTGGAGACGATCTTGGGGTCTGGCTGATTTGATGCCCTGGCCGGTTCTCTTGAGTCGTGGTTCTTAAGCACCCATTGATCTGAGAGGTCGACGAGACGTTTGGCGTTGTTGGCAACGTAGTGAGAGCCAGTCCAGGGCTCGGGGAGATCTTCGTATCCATCACGAAGAATACCTAAGCGCAGTTCTTCAAAGCCGAGACCATAAGAGCTCAAGTTATTTTTTCGGAAATCAAGAGCTGCTGCATGCGTGCAAGTATTGACTTGAATGGCTTCATAAATCATGACGTTGACCTTGGCATCGTCGAGCAAATGATCTTTGTACAGAGTTTTGATAACTTCATATGCCCAAGCCACAAACAATTCGAGGCGGAAGACATCGTTAATAAACCAGTGTCGGACTCGGTCAACCTCACCGATCTTAGCAACAGGATTGTGCTTCTGGTCCTGGTGAATGAACTCGACAATCATGCCAATCAAACTCTTCTTGTCATTTGCTGGGCGTGCTGCGGTGAAGGCTTCATGTCGTTTCCAGAGCAAGGCGGCTACATGCATTTTCTCCGCATTATACAGAAGACTCCAACGCGTCTTACGATTGAGGTCTGCTCCCATAATTCTAAGCTGAGCCATTAGCCTCTCCAGCGCATTTGATCGAGCTCGGAGGTTGTCCTCCAGAGAAGCCGGAAGGGTCGAGATAAAGGGAGTACTTGAACTCAGAATCTCGTAGCTGACTTCAAGTGCGGCTTGGGCAACTTCCTGGTTCGAAAACTTGATTTCTTGCCGTCCATCGAAAATCAAAGGGCTATCTTGTTTGGCGCCAAAGAAAACAGCCTGCTCAATCTTGCTCTTCGCGGAAACCTTAGGGGGTTGATCACTAGCAAACTTGTCCACATCGGTTGTGACGATCCGCACTGCACCAGCTCCCCGAACCATAAGAACCACAGCGGGGTTCTTCGTCTTGGGTCGATGAAGTCGGTGTTCTTCGTGGCCCGAAGCTGTCGAAATTTCCTCGAATCCGGAGCCAATGATTTCGTGCATATCGTCTTCGCGGAAGTCAACAACGTCTTCGAAGGCGGCAGGAAGGATGTGGCTGTCCGTTTGAAGTTGCGATTCGGGAGACTGTGGCGGGACGGCGATTGATGCAATTACAGTTGCGCGATCGAAGACAACGAAAGCAACAAGCGCAGGGCGAGGAAGATACAGACGTGGTCGCGTGGTTTCGGAGAGTTGGTGTGTTGAGGCTGGGGCACTATATGAGGTTATGGGGCGAATCATACCGATTTGGCATTCTTGGGGTTTTAGGATAGCTTCAACCAAAGCGTAGCGGGAAGTGCTTCGCAAAGTTAAGCTGACTAGGATCAGAAGATGCTGTACTGAGGAGTCGTCGGTGGTCATGGCGTTGCTCAGCCTGCTCAGCTCGACATATTTTGACTCCAAACCTTTAGGGACATAGGTGAAGTCAATTGCCTCGAATGAGTCCTCGGGATATTCCTGCGATATGGGATCGGTCTCCTGTAGCGCGGCAATGATATTGTCACGCATGTTTGAATCGCCGATAACCTCGTTGTGGCCTCCACGGTGAACCCTCCAGGCATGTAGCCGGCCTCTACCTGTCAAAGCCACAATGTTCCGCTCGCCTGTTCGTGCGGATCGGTCAGCTCGCACGGCCGCAACATCTCCTTTGAGAGATAGATGTTGAAAGGCATGTCGAATGCTGCCGAATATTCCGCCTGTAGGGGGCGACAGGCTGTTGCGCAAAAATTGTACAGAGATGGCAGGACGGCCTTGGCTGTCGCGCACATTCATGTACGCAAGGCGTCCAGAGTTGAAGGTGAGAATAAATCCGGCGGATTCGGCATTGGTAATAGCCACAACCTTTTCCCCAGACTGCATTCCCGAGATAGTATACTCGACGCCAGTGCGGTCCTTCTTCATAAAGACAAATGTGGCCGCGCTCGCAATCGACTCCCAGTACACGACTTTTCCGCTACCACCCATGACCACAACCAGGCCAGGCTCTGCCGATGACGCGGATGGTGATACGAGGCATCCTACGGGAAGTGAATCGTTCGGTCTGGATGTTGACGGGAGGCTAAACGAAAAGGTTTCGGGTGATTGTGATGTCGATGTATAGGGCCAGACAAGGGCGTGTGTTTGGGTAAGAGAAAGGGCATAGCCTGTGGAAAAGACATCGGCTGTTTGGTAGGCTGTAGTGATAAAAGTGAGTAGGCCATCGAGAAATAAAGCTGAAGCACCCAAAGACTTACTTGACCAGTCGGTGCGAATTCTGTCGGGTAAAGCTGGAAGTTTACTGACTGTGTAAGCGTTTGTGCTTGTCTAGCCAAACCCATGGTTAGTATGCGGCATCACCAGAACGAGGAAAATATTTATCCTTACCAACACAAGACTCCCGTCGCCTTTGTTAGCGGCTCGGTCGCCATGCTTTGCCTTTTTTGCACGGACATTCAATTCCTTGCGCAACACTGGGCTGGGGCTCTCTGAAGGCTCGATGTTTTTGTTTTTAGTGGCGGGTAGGGTCGCGACCTTGCCATCAGTCTTGACCTCAATCATCTCCTGCTGGGCATCGGGATTGACAAAGGTCTGTTCTGTCAAAGGCACTCTCTGTCTCTTAGCTTTTGGCTGCTGAGCGACACGTTCAGAGCTCGGAGGACGTTGGCGGCGGCGCGAACGAGTCGCCGTCGCTGGACCACCTTGAGCGACAGATGGGGAAAACATTTTGGGCGGATCGCAAAGTGGACTAAGGTAGGTCGATATCGATGGTTGTCGTATCAAGAAGAGAGGTCGCGAATAAGGACGTGTCGTATTAAAATGGCGATGAAATGAGCCGCGTGATCATAGAGGCATTTTGCGGCGTAAACGTGACGGATGATCGCGATGGATCGTTGACGTGAATGGAAGAATGTGAGCGGTGACTTTTGAAATGATGGATGGGATGGATGGAGAGAAAACTGGTCCGGGCTCAGGTTGTGCTGGTAGAAGCCTGTAGAGAGTAGTGACGAAGCGTGCATCAGGAGCCAATCGAACAACAAAAAAAAAGTCGCTGGTCGCCCAGTTACGACTAGGTCTGGGTCTGTCGCGCTGTGATTCGCTTAAAAAATGCTCTGGTGTCTTCTTTTTTTGGAGTGCTAGAGCTGCTACGATGAGCTGGCATTGCCTTGAAACCCCTTGAAAGCTCCAATTACTCAAGTGCTCGTGTGCCAATCAGAGCCTTCTTCTTCAGCCTCTGGGAGCATCCACCCCACTGAAGATCGAATGCGGGTGGTTCATGGCAGAGCCTCTGTTTGAGGTACCGTTGAGCTTGTGGTACCTTGCCTTAGTCACAGCTGAAGCTTAGACCAAGCCTTGTAATCGAGTACTTGCGGCATCTGGATACATCGGTCTCACTCAACCATAAGCCAATCATTATTGGATTCTTTATGTTCCAGCTTCTCATGCATGCAGTTTAGTTAATTTTGTCTATAGATATTGCAGGATGAGTTACTCTTATGCCTAGGTATTCATCATTTATCAGACTTTATGTTAGTAACACTATAGGAGGTAACTATTAATATTACAGCCTTTAGAATAACTTTTAGTACTTTTTTGCCTTTAATAAATAGACTTTTATACTAATTTTTATAGTTTTTATAATAACTTTAACTTAATTATTAAAGTAAAATATAATTTTAAATAGTAAGATTTTGTTTTTAAAAAGCAGTATATTATAATTAATCTAAAGGTAAATAACTGTTGAACTGAATTG
>JAALXK010000328.1:0-26297 GCA_012977745.1 Fusarium anguioides | reverse complement strand
CTAGTTTATAGGGAAATAAATTATAATTTATTCATTCCAAGTATTATAATATTATATAGTTAAGAAGAATAGGCCGTTTCGCTCAATACAGTCTCGCGCAATAGGCTTCTAACTGTAAACTTCTAGCCGCCTGGGTAGAGCTCCTTGCCTGTCTCCGAACTTGCAATGCCGGGTTTCAAGCGCAGCAAGTAAAAGACGCAACTACTTTCATCACTAGCGCTCATAATCATAACAAACGGGGAGTTTATTTCAACATTCAGGATTCCCTTCTCTTCTGTATTCATAATGATTTTGGCTACTCTAACTTTATTTTCTTAAATCTATAAAATATTTCCTTGAAGCTCTTTTGAATAATATCCTGCGATATGCTAATTGTCTGATCGAAGTACAACGACGTAGTGTCAACCGTCATTTCAAGGCGTGGCTTTACGCCGTCTGTTGTGGTGTGTCGTTTCGGCTGTGCCAGTGAAATTCATGTAAGTCAGTGGAGGCGAAAATTGAAAAAGGATAGGGCAAGTTGCTGTACAATGAGATCTGAATGCCTTGACTGGACCCTTAAAAATTAACTAAGCAGTGCAAGAAGAAGCACCAAGACAAAGATTCTGTTATAATTACTCGGATGATAGAGACCCGCTTTTGCAATCACTGAGTGCCATGATTCGATTACCCTATCGATTGTGGCATTGCTCAATTTGTATCGAGTACAAACAGCGTTTTTGCATTCACCATATATTACCTATTCATCTTGTCACACTGCATGTAGATATGCATAGAACTAAAATTAGACTAAAGGTAGATAGATCGATATTGAGTAATCATCAGTCGATAAATAGGACAGAATCATCCAAGAAAGAAGACGTGAAGTTTGAGGTGCTTTGGCATAAGGACCAGATAGACGTAAGTTCCCCTTTTGGTCCCTTTTTGAACTATCTCGACTTTCACAAAAGTCTTCCGAGCATCCACTCCCTTCGCCCTTTTTCAGCAGGCTACTGAAGCAGAGAACTACCCAGACTAAGTAAATCGTAATCTTGAAAATTTAGTTCGACGTTATTCTCGCCGTTAGCGATATGAACGAAAAGTTTGAGATCGACCTCTATTACTGGGATGGACGTTCACCTGTTAAAATTCTCAAACAAGTAGCTGAAGACTTCCCTTGCATGTTATATACTATCCTAGACACTTGTGGCAGCGTCAAGGCCTAAGGCTTCTGATAGGAAACTAGGAGATCTAGTATGTTTGGAGATAGCACAATTACTAATTTAAGGTGTTTTATAGTAATGCTTCCAGGTCACGCAGGAAGGTCTTCATTGCTCGGAAGGAACACGGAAAAGATACTTTAGGGTCGGTCCATAGGGCAATTCTTAATCTTGTTCGAAGCCTGAAACAGCTAAATGTCATAAACTTTCTCAGCTCTTACAAATATCGCAGAACTTTCAAATCACTCTTTCGACTATCTACAATAAGTAAAATAGCCAATCTTTTAGTCCTTTTTATAATCAAGTGATTTCTCTAAAATATTCTTAAGTTAAAGGAAGCACAGCTATAAGAAGTATTTAGGTCTTAATAGATAATATATAGCATATATTTAGCGCCGGATTGAGATAAGGAGCACTGCCTTTATTCTCTTATAGAAGTAATTACCTGGTCTAGCTAGCCGATATAACAGTAACAGAGTGAACAAGGATATAGATTAAATCTAGACACCGATTTGTGGTGGGCTCAGTACTTAGCAAGGTTAAGGTAATATAACGAAAGGGATATAGCTATTATTAACCCGTAGAATAAAATTTAAACCCAATATTAACTCTTTTCTATATTTCTTCCCACAAACCGTCGTATGCTAGGTTTATAATACGTTGCTGTTGTCACTCTTTTATAGAAGTTATGTCCGTCTCTAAGCTAGCTATTCTGATCTATCTACATGCTTCTCTCGGGCAACTTCTATCATTCGTACAGGCATCTTAGACTTCTCGTGAAGAAAGTAAACCTTCTGTTTAATCCAGTCCTTCCCCTCTGGCAAAAGTTCAAGATCAAACTTCCAGAGCAGTCGGGTGAGTAAAACTCGCGTTTCTGTGTATGCAAAGCTTATTCCCAGTTAGTTCTTAATAATTAAATCAGACCATTTTGACTAACCTCTTGCCAATACAATCCCTAGGACCAGCAGAAAAAGGATGAACGACATCTCTGTTATCATTGTCATATCTTGTATCGCCCAGCCAGCGCTCTGGAATAAATTTATAAGGGTCTTGGAAGTTGTATGCTGAGAGGTATGCGGACTCATGAGGCACAGAAACCGAGGTCTAAAGTAAGAGCATTAGAGTCTTTTTGGAAATACTGAGAAAAAACTCCAATTGGACTTACATTCTCAGGGATCCAATAACCTTCGATAAACTTCCCTCCAGCTGGCGTGAGCCGTGGAAGACCGGTCGGAGAGGGTGGATCTGAAGGATGAATTAATATAAACATAGCCAAGGATTAAAATGCTAAGGAACTTGACGTAATATGACTTACACAGGCGAAGGCCTTCACTAAGAACAGCTTGTAGATAACTTAGCTGTTCTATACGAGCCAGGGTGATGTCACCCTCAGAATTGAATTTGGAGCGAATTTCATTCACTAATATATTATACTTCTCTGGATTCATTAGTAGATAGTATATCGTGCCACTAAGGAGTGTAGCTGTTGTTTCACTGCCAGCTGTAATAAGCAGGCTTGCGTTCTCGATGATCTCAGCCTTAGACATACCCTTCCCAGAATGAAGAAGGAGGTAGGACATAAAATCCGAACTCTCGATATCACCAGTATCAAAGCGAGCTGTTGCGGTGTCCTCAACGAATCGCAACTGTCTCTCAGGGGACTTGTTGTACTTTGCTGGAAATAGCCCAGCGACCCCGAGAAGTCCTAAACGGGCGATGACAGTTATGAAAGAAAAGGGTTTGAGACTGGTCAGGACAAGGGCAACCCATGGGTGGTATTCGCCGGTATCAAGGCATCCAAATGGCTGACCAAGGGTCAGATGAGCCATTAAATCGAAAGTGACCAAGTTAAACCATGCAACCATGTCGACATCAGTACCTGCCCTCTGAGAGAGACCTGAAATAAATTTATCCACATAGTGATAAATAATTTCATCTTGGCTGCGAAGGGCCTTTGTAGAGAATGCAAAAGAGAGATGACGGCGCATACGCTTGTGATCTTCACGACCAGCAGTTACGACATCTTTGACATGGTGGCCCTGCCTATACATTCGCAAGTCCTTTTCAAAGCTTGTGGAATATATAATCTTGACAGCATCGGCAGTGATGAAGGAGACATCATTAGGGGCAAAGCGGACGACAGGACCATATTGATCATGTAGTCGGCTTAGCTTATGAGACCAGTTTCCTTGGATGAGATAATAGAGGTAAGGAATTTGAGTGATAGCGTACAGCTTCGGGCCAGGGACTTTGGCAAGTGGATGAATAAAGGCGTACCAAATCGCTGTGATGAAAAGATAAACAACCTGAGGAAAGATAAGAGATGGTACAACAACGAACCCAGCCGTCACTTACTAAAATTGCAGGCAAGAGAGCCAGTTTAGTACTGAAGGGAAGTCCTGACACAAGTTCCAGATAGAAGACACCCATCCTGGGAAACTGAACCGGTAAGTAGTTAAAAATATATTATTCTCCTAACAGTTGTTTCTGATGCTGAGCACCTAAAGCTTATAATACCTAGGCTGAGATAAATAGTTTTTATTATGTTTCTTGAATGAGAAAAAGACCGAGGCCCTTGCTAGTTAGCTAATTTATAAATACATAACTCCGACAAATAACTCCGACTGATGACTGTAACTAGTAACTCCGACCAATACCGCGTTTATTATTTTCTCAATGATAGTAATATAACAACTAATAGTTATTCAAGATAACTCGAGCTGTCTTTTTATTTAGCGAAGCTATCTTAAGGTTATTACGAGCCTAATTATGGGGGTTCCGGTGGCCTGTGTTTTATGTTTGCAGGGAATCCCAGTTTCCATTACTATCGCCACTGTCCGGGCCCTCAAGGTGCTCTAGTCTGATTGAAATACCAGAAGCATTTTTCCGTGTAGGATGCTTATATCTGAGGACTTAGTTGAATTTGTTATCTGTTTAGTGTTTAAGGTAGAAAATGTCGGCGGTTGTTTTGAGTGATAAGCACAGCCTCCTTTATCGTATTTGCCTCAGCTTGTTCCTTCACTTAGGGTCGTGGCAAGTCTCAATATTGGCGTTTAATTGTGCGCATATACATACTGTATGCTGAGTGTCTAATTTAGAGCATCTCTGGGTGTATTTATGCTGCGGATAGTCATATTTAATTTTTCATCATTGCTGACGCTGAACCAGCAGAGCTGTCATCGAGTTGGTGTCAGATCCTGGGTATGTTCAAGAAGCAACACTAACATTGTGCAAGGAATTGCATTCCCAATCATGGATAGCTTGGCAAATGGCGTAAGTCCGGACGAGTATAGGCTAACTTGTGTCAATAAATAATCTCTGGAGTCATTGATGTTCTTCGACTTTTCGGTTGGAAAGAGTCGATTGAAGATCGATGCCGTTGAAAGAAAAATTTGCAGTATGATGAGTCTTTTTATCATTATTATGCTTATCGTATGAGTTTCTGTGAACAGTGAAGCTGCATTTTCGATGGAGATATGGGAACAAAAAGATCTATGCTGGCCCGCGTCCAAAAACTCACGGATCATGCTTGGCACTTCAGATTGAAGTTGGACCTTTTCTACGCTAGTTTGAGCCTCATATCCTTTTTTGCCTTGCGTAAAAAACATAATTTGATAGGTCTGCTATAGGTTTCCTAACGATTGGGGAGATTTTGTGCTCAGCGATGCCTCATTCGGAACTGGCCGTGACTCCACCATGCCTAAATGACCGAAGTCAAATAAAATATTCAATATATGTATCTTTTCAATAGCTGCCAGAGACATACACTGGTTTCAAGGCAGTTGCATGACTCGAGCTTTCCGAAAGAGATATTGTCTTTTCTTAGAATGCTAAAATAACTAAGTACCTATTTATTGCATATCTATATTGACCTAAATAAAGGTGTTGATATGCTTCTCAATAGCTTGCCAATGGTATTTTGCAAGATTTATGTCGACCCAATATCTTCCATAGTGATCTTTCCCGAGAATCGTCATTGTGTTCCTGACTGACTGTCCATTCGTGTAGACATGCCAGCGCAAGTAGGAAGGCTGGCCTGGGAATTCTCCTGTCCCATTGTTAATCAGAGCAGCAGAAAAGTCAGTTCTGAAAAACTCTGCTTTTGATACATTAGAACAGTTTATAGAAACCATCGTACCATCTCCATAGACAGAGCTAACTCCGCCATTCTTAATTGCTTCTCGTGCTGACACTGCCTTTGCCTCAACTTGTTCCCGATTCCCCAGCTCCACAAGACTCTTTCGAATGGCAGCTGCAACATAACCTAATGGTTGTGTTAGGACGTCCCTGGCAGATATCAAAGTCTGTATGTGCGAAACGGCATTCCCGATATATGCTGTATGGCGTGGGAATATCTCGTCTGTCAGGAGGGGCCGTAGGTTGAACGGCATATTGATAGATATTGTTCTGTTTGACTTTGTGGGCATATGAGCAATCATATTTCTCGCCATCCACGCACATATTATATCTCCTTCGCTCACAAACGGCTGGCTATCTTCACCGTAGCTGCTCTCAGGTTTTGCAATATCAGCCAATGCGGTATCTCGCAACTGTTTGACGAATTGAGCTGGTATACAAATACTGCGAGTATCTTCATCCGGCCATAATAAAAGGTCAAAATAGTACCGGAACCCGAGGATAGCCCGCTGCCAGAAGCTAAGCGTTAATGGTTCAAGCTTGTATCTGTCCGTCGGTTGAGTACCCAATGAGTCTAAAGGGTCATATCTGACGCCATGCAAGGGCATCACCTCGTCATCTCGTCCTTGCAGAACTAGCGACCACGCGTCGAAAAGAGCCTTGCGACCCATCCCATCCAGTAAGACATGAGACCAATACAGCGTTACCAGCGTTGCATCCTCGAACGAGACGATATGGAGACCCAGCATCGGTCTATCCGTATAGAGATAGTCATCTATTGTCCTTGGCCCATCTGAAGGACTCATCAAGGTCAAAATTTGGTCCCCTTTGGATACGATAGCTGGTTCAATCGAGCCTTTGGGTAATCGAGAGGCTATAGGATGCTCGGCAATGTTGATGTTGAAATGAACATTGGTATAACCTATAGATGGTCGCTGTTTATTGTAATATGCCGGAATATGATACTCCAGTTTTCCTTCTCCCTAGTAAAAGTTGTTTTGTTAGATATCTGTAGCATTTCTAAGATAATAGACGTACATCTAATCTTAGCCTAGCTCCAAGTTTACGCCAACCATCCCGTTCAAGCAGTCTTGCCAATGCTCCCTGAAGCTTCTCCGCGTCCAGTTTGTCATCGAATCTCATCATGAAGTTCACAATTATAGCTCGCCACCCCATAGTGTCATCCCAAAAATGGACAGGTATGACTATGTCTGTTGGAACTTTCGGCGGCGCGACGTGCTTGTTCGAGCTGAAGAAGGGCATTTTAGATAGTAATTGCTTGCAATATGTGCTCCGCGAGGTGTTGGCAAGTACAAGATGAAGGGCAAATGCTTTGATCGGTATGGCGACTGGAAAGTTCTCATAAATAAAATATTCCATCCTTACGACGTAAGCTAGAGCAGGAGAGTTTAATTAATTCAGTATACTATAAAAATATTTATTTCAAATTTTAAGACTCTATATTAATTCTCCTTAACTTTAAGTCTTATAAATCTATATATATATATCTTAGCTAAATAAGACTTTAGCTTATAATAGTTGTCTTTTTAGCTATTTTAATATTATGCCTATTATATCTTTAAACCTAACCTATCTTAATATTATGCCTAAAATATCTTTAAACCTAAACTACATGAGGGTCACAATTAAGTAACTCCGATTATACTCTATATCTAGTACTTGCAAAGAAAGTAATAGATCTAGAACCCACTCTATCATCCTTTATTATTGTGACTCGAATTTTACAACTTTTTACATTTGATCATCAGTTACCTATTCATATCTATCTAAAATACAATTAATTATTGCTATCATATACAACTATGGAATCACTCAAGACTCAAACTATCCACTCAACCACTTATCCAGCTATCTCACCGCGACGGCCTGAGCTCTCGAACTCGAGTAAAAACGCGTTAGTGACCGGCGGCGGATCCGGCATAGGTGCATTTATATCTCGCTCGTTGGCAGAGTCAGGCGTGAGGAACCTCGCAATCTTGGGCCGAGATCCAGACAGTCTTGCACAAACATCGTCCCAGATTCAATCGCAGAATCCAGCCACCAAGGTTTGGACATATGCAGTTGATATTACTGAAGCCGAAGCTCTGAATGTTGCTATCAGATCCTATGCTGAGGCAATTGCTGGAAAAATCGACATCTTAGTAGCGAATGCTGGATACCTTCCCGACCCTGATGCTGTGGTCAAAGCCGATCTTGATGACTGGTGGAGGGGTTTTGAAATTTCTGTTCGAGGAAATTTGAACTTAATTCGAGCATTCCACCCATTTTCAGCATCTCACGCGAGGATCGCGCATATATCGGCAGCAATAATTCATAGCCATCCCGTCCCAGGTTACTCTTCCCATCATGGATCCAAGGCTGCAGCAAGCAAACTGTTCGAGTACTATCATACGGAAAACCCGGATGTCAGTGTGATTCGGATTCACCCGGGTGTTATCGGGGGCACCGCTATGTCCAAGAAGTTCGCCGACTCGGTAAATTCCGCAGGATACCCATGGGATGATTCGTCTTTGCCAGGAGACTTCACTGTTTGGGCTTTGAGCGATGAGGCGCAGTTCTTGAATGGTCAGTTTGTTTGGGCTACCTGGGATGTAGAAGAGTTGAAACTCAGGAAGGATATTGAATGTACCAAGTGAATTACCTTATTATTCTTATCAAGAGTGCTTAATGAGATACGAAAGAGTTTAGACTTAGAAAGAATAATGTTCATTCTAAGATATCAAGTACATAACCTTTTTTATACCACGCACACTTAGCTTTAAATCCTCTAACACTTGGCAAATTTGGACGCAAACAACAATTGATTAGGTTCACTATTGCTTAATATCCAACTTTGCAAATAAGCCACACCCAACTAACTGATTCTTTCATCTAGCTCGCATCTCTCTCCAAAATCACCTTTTCACGGAGATTTCAAGCACTTGAATCAGAATATAGGTCATGGACTTGAGGAGTAGGCAACGTGGCAGACTTCCAGACGGGATCACTTATCTATATATAAAGTATTTCAGGTAGCATATCAACGCATCTTTAGCGTACGGAACTGCCCATGTTATATTGCTGGGCTTTGCGCAAAAACCAGTCAATGCACATTATGATGAGTGATGCCTCTGATTTTACGAGGGATTAAGTCATGACGAATCAATCAAATATTGTCACTAAATTCAAAAGTCTTATTCTGACGCGGATAATAATGTGAGAACTATCGGTCAGCCATTCCATCACGAATCCAGGAACCCACTTTGCTTCCAGTATGTAATGTATCTCCTGGCGATCTCTGCAGTGACAGGACCTTGTGCAGCAAGGCAGCGTGAATGCTCCTGCGTGTTTGTGGTGTCCAGGATCAACCCACCACAAGACATGCGCTCAAAGTTAGAATCCAAGAAGTCAATGAGCCGTGCAGCTGGGTTCCAGGTATCGGGGGGAAGAGGAGAGTTGCGGACAAGCTTGACCCAGCGGCTGAAAGGGATGATGCGTTGAGAGGGAATATCCAGGGCAGCCGCCAATACTTGCGACATAGCCCTCCAGGATTGTCCAACAGGGTTATCGATATGGTAGACGGGATGCGGCTCATGGGGGTTGTGGTCCCCGATGTTTAAGAGATCAACCATGGTACCAGACACAACATCCACTGGTACCCATTGAACAACACCGTCAAAGTTGGGCCACGCACGGAGAGATTGAGCTGACTTGATAAGAAATGCGAAGTGTTCCACGGGATTCCAAAAGCCGCTCGTGCTTGATCCAGCGATCTGTCCTGGACGAACGACCATGGCATCGAATATATCTGGATACCTTCGTAACGTCCTGTCCAAAATCTTCTCACAAGCCCATTTTGCCTCGCAGTAGCCAATCGGAAGCACAGCACCTAAAGAGACAGGTTTCTCGGGAACTCGACTTGAGTGAAAGTGGCCAACCACGCCGATGGAGGACACGAGCTGGAAGGTAATTCGAGGAGCACTCTCAAAAGTAGCCATATCTCTTGCGAGATCTAATAGGTTGCGAAGAGACTGGAACTGAGAATCAAATGCCTTGACAGGACGGGTTCCACTCATCGGCCAAGCGTTGTGTATGATATGTGTCCCATTCTGCACCAACCATTCATAGTCTGAGGTGGAAAGGCCTAGGCGGGAGCTCGAACAATCCGCTTCTAGGATACGCAGCTTGGAGCGCTGGGCAGAAGTAAGGGCAATACCGCGGGACAAGAAAGCCTCATTCTGCCGCTCTTGAACTGGGGCCCTGCTTCGACGGTTGATGCAGACCACTGTCTCTACAGCTTCATGGTTTGCAAGGCTGCTAGCCAAGTGAGAGCCAAGACTACCGGTAGCGCCAGTTAATAGAACAACAGCTCCCTTGTTCTGGTGAAAGTTGCTCCTGCGTCTGCTTTTTACCTTTTCAGGTATCTCAAAATCAGCCGAGTACTTGGTAACAAAACCCTCCACTTCAACTTCTCTTTGCCGCTGCTGCTGTTCAAATGCTGCCTCGTTGATTGGTGCCTTGCTCAATGTCGACTTTGGTAGCCTTTCTTGAGACTGACCTGAGGCGAGAGCAATGATAACTTTCTGAAATGTGTTTTCAGGTAGTGTTCCATCAGTCCAATCGACATGGCCATAGCCTGCCTGGTGGAGATTACGTTCCCATTCTTCAGCATCAATAATTGCATGCTTACGACCATCATCGAATAGCCACCAGCCCTCGAGGAGTCCAAATATTACGTCGACAAATGGTACAGATTCGGTCATCTCCAGCATCATCAAGAAGCCATCAGAGCGTAATGCAGTTCGAAGGTTAGCAGCAGAAGTAACTAGGCTTCTCGTTGCATGAACAGCATTGCTACCGATGATGACATGTTGTCCCTTCAGCTCTTCGGCTGGCGGCTTCTCGATATCGTGAACTGAGAATCTCATGAATGGATACAGTTTCGCGAACTTGCGTCTTGCGTTGGCCACCATAGACCCAGATATATCCGTGAAGGTATATTCAACTGGTATTTGAAGTTTTGCGAGGACTGGCGCCAGGATATGGGTTGTCCCTCCTGTCCCGGCGCCGACCTCGAGGATCTTCAAGGTCTCTCCAGGTTGTTTATGCCTGAATCTCGCTACCAGGTTCTCTATAACAAGTCTCATATGGTTGTAGTTCATACGATTGAAGGTATGATCACAGTACAATGCTTGTACTAACTCTCGGCCTTCGATGCTTCCAAAGATAACACGGAGGCCGTCGGTCTTTCCACTCAGGACATCAGCTTGATGAGTACCTGCATAGTAAGTCAACCTATTGGCGACGACAAACTCGGGATAGCTAGCCAGCTGCTCCTCAAGTATCTGGGAACTTGTTTTTCGTGGAGGAGGAACTCGTGTACGTGTGATTTTTCCGGTTTCCTCGTCGATATCAATGAGACGGGCATCATAATGTAGAAATTTGTAGATGAAATCTACAAGTCTGTTATGAACCGGCTGGAACTTTATGCGTTCGAGGACCCTTCCTGGCTCTGCACTTCGCAGAGAGACGCCCAATTGTTCAAAGGCTTCCACGACTAGGGCAACGCAGAGACGACTAGAGCCAGCTAGTACAACGCGGTCGATGTTGTCCACTTTGAAATCCTGAAGGTGCTGATCGCAAAGTAATTTGACCTCTGCGAATGATTCCAAGATATCAGACTGGGAAAGCTCCAGATTGCTTGCTGCTGGCTGTGAATCTATTGAAGATAGGGGCTTGGGTTTGGCCTGTTCTAAGATGGGTTCTGGTGATGTAGCCGGTGTTGCCAAGCTCGCACTCTCGCTGGACTCAGAGGTACTATCAGCATGATGAGATGACTCACTGTGGTCTTCGTCCCCGGCAGTTGCAGCATTCTCGTAGTCAGGACCATAGAGCGCCTTCGAGATACACACAACAAACTTGCGGAGGCTTGTGGCTTCCATCAGCTCGTTCTGATCTAGCGTGCATTTGAAAACGACTTGGACCTCACGGGCGACCTCCATACCCATAAGCGAGTCGATACCAAAATCTGCCATTTCGGCATCTGGAGTGATCTCACTAGCCTCTATTCCTGCCACATGTGCCACAAGGTTCTTGACGTCCTCGGTAATATCTGGGAACTTTGCGGTTTTGGGTTGAGCTGACTTCGCTTTGTCTTTGTCAATGGCTGGTTCTTTGGGTGCTTCCTTAGAGGATGAAGGCAGATCAGGCAAAGATTCGACGGTGTTGGATTTGACTTCGGTCGTTGGCCTCAATTGGAGAGCTGAAGGGTCAGTGGTTAGCCTCGTTAACATACGACGCATCGAGGCCTTGGCGACTCGTGCGTACTGAATCCCCAGCATGACCTCACGCAACGAGCCAGTTGAGGCGTTGAAGACAAATAGATCTGAAACCCAAAGTTTCTCGGATTGGCGAGTATGGCGGCCAAGAACATGCCAGGTCTCTTGAATCTGATCTGAAGCTTCCTCGACAAAGGGCGACCGCATCGACAGATCACAACCTGTGGCAATAAACATATCAGCGGCATCGCAGTCCGTCATACAGTTGACCCAGATACCGCCGACCTGGCTGAAAGAGTCGCTAAGTGGTACATCGAGCCAGGTCTTGCCAGAGGGCTTTTTGGCGACATGACCTGTACATTCGCTCGACTTGCCAACGATAGCTCTGACTCCACGGTACATGTCGCCATAGTCAACAACGTCAGAGAACGTGCGGTATATATTGCGGCCCGTCAAAACGTCATTGTGGTCGTCATGATGCCCACCCAGGCCTACTTGAAGCATGTTGGAGCAGCTACTGTGGCTGACTAGCCGCTCAAACCGTGAGAACTCTGATTGGTAGCTCTTCTCAGCAGGATCGCGAATATGGATCTCGGCTTCAACATGTGTATCCAAATGATCCTTGTCTGGTTCCGACCCATGGCTGTAGATTCTCCATGTCCAACTGGTATCCTGGCCACCATGTGGCTCAAAGGCGAGATAAGTAGCGAGTGAGGGGTCAACGCAGAGTGGTGCATGATTGACCATGTGCTGGATAACGGGAATAAGTCCCTTCTGTTTCCATTCTAGGTTGATGCTAAAGAGTGCCTCGATGGCCATGTCAACCATGAGCGTGGCAGGGCAGATTGGGGCAGTTTTAGCAATGAGATGACCCGAGATAAAGCTCTTGTACTCGTCTGAATGAGTGTTGATACTGAATCGAGGGCTGTCTCCAGGGCCAGAAACCAAAGTCCAAAGGCCATCAGATTTGCTGGGTGCTTCTTGGTCACCAACCGTGGCGGATTCAGAAGGCCCAATTGCGGCTGCGGCTGCCTTGATGGCTTCAATAGGGGACTTGAGCTCAAGCCAGTGTCGAGACTTTTCAAATTGATATGGTGGTAGGATCACCGTGGAGTATTCACTCGCCTGCGATGGATGGTGGCCCCAGAAAACAAAACTTAATCCCTGGTTCCACAAGGCTAGAGTGGCATCAGTGAGGTTATCTAGCCCTTTATCATTTGTGAGGTTGATCGCCTGGAAATGTTGGGAACTCAAGTTGGCGTGTCCTGCTAAGGCACGGTTGGCCATCATGGTGACACCGGCGCTCGATCCAGCCTCGATGAATACCGCAGAAGGGTGGTCATTAGCCAGTCGCTGTATAGCGTGGTTGAAATAGACTGGATTCCTCATGTGTTCGGCGACAAACCTGGCGCCCGGGCTCGAGGTGGATCTGGTACGGGTCGCTCGTTCCAGTGGTATATTGGGCTCTTTGAACTCTAGTTCCCTGCCAATATTCTCTAGGTCCAAGGTGAGATGATCGATAAGGCTAGAGTGAAAAGCATTTGTCACATTTAGCCATTTAGACTTGATGGACGAGAATCTAACATCTCTTGAGATGACCTCGGCAACCCGTTCAATCGCTCGACTTGATCCGGCCAGCGTGAAGCTGCGAGGCCCGTTATAGCAAGCTATTTCAGCCACATGAGCGTCATCTCCGACCTTGTTTGACTCGGCCAGGAGCTCAAGCACAAGAGCCTCGTCAGACTCAACCGCCATCATGGCACCAGGATCAGCGCCCCAGTGGTCTCTTACCAATCGGGCTCGACTTCCAACCAGTTTGATGGCATCTTGCAATCCAATGGCACCTGAGACGCAAAGAGCCGTTATCTCGCCAAAGCTGTGTCCTGTCAAGGCAACAACCTTGGAAGAGAGACCAGAGTCGAGCCAAGCCATGGCGCAAGCATATTGCAGCCCAAAAAGCATCATTTGGAGCTTGACTGTATCTTGGGGAGTGCGCATGAATATGTCCGGGTATATAGTGCCAAAGCCGAGTGACTGCATGTATGCATCGCATTGATCAAGATAGTGGCGTAAGATTGCGATGCCATCATAAACATTTCGGTCAAGCCCTACATACGTGGATACTTGGCCGCCAAAACAGAGAATGACGGGACGTTGATGCTGCAAATTGCTTGATCCTACTTCCGTATTGTCTGTCGCGGCAGCAATCTCGGAGAGCTTCGATGTAAGATCAGCCATGGACCGACAGCTGAAGACGAGACGACGCGCAAGAGCTGGGTTAAATTGCCGATTTAGGTTGAATGCCACATCCGCGATGTTGATTCCATGCCGTTCTTCGGTTGTCAAAGCAAGTTTGTTGCAATATGCTTTAATAGCCCGTCCATCATGCCCGGAGATACGGAATGGAACTGACTTAGAGGTTGTAGACCATGCTGGCGAATCATCAGAAACCCGAGGAACAGGAGCTTGTGTCACTACCAATGAAGCGTTGGATCCGCTTGCGCCGTAATTGTTGATGAGGGCCGCTTTTTGGTCTCCGTTCCAGGCTCTCAAGCTAGTCACGACTTCCATAGAGTCAGAAGGCGTCACCTTGATGTGTGAGCTCATCTTGGAGAAGCTAGCCTGTGGAGGAATGAAATTATCTTGCATCATGACGATTATTTTGATTAGTGACACCACTCCGGATGCACCCTCAGTGTGACCAATGTGTCCTTTGACAGAGCCGATGGGAAGTGGTGTGTTTCGGTTCGGCCCACCAATGGCAAGGCGAATACTATCATATTCTGCAGGATCACCGACTGGTGTGCCTGTACCATGTGCCTCGATAAGAGAGATGTCGTTCGGCTTGAGGCCAGCTTTGCCGATCACATCCCTAAAGAGCTGAGAAAGAGACGGGGAGTTTGGCACAAACAAGGGGGTGCAATTCTGATTCTGGTACACGGCAGAGCTTGCAATGCATCCAAATATAGGGTTTCCATCGGCAAGGGCATCAGATAGCTTCTTGAGAAAAACGCATGCGATTCCCTCTGCGCGGCAGTATCCATCTGCTGCATCATCAAAAGGTTTGCACTGCCCGGTCGGACTAAGAAAGCTCGCTCCAGCAAGGTTTTGAAACCAAAGAAAGTTGGTCATAGTGGCCACACCGCCAGCTAAAGCGGCCGAGCATTCTCCAGACAGCAGATTGTTGCAAGCCGTGTGGATGGCAACGGCAGATGCTGAGCAAGCTGTGTCAAACGTCATAGACGGGCCTGTCCATCCAAAATAATGGGATACCTTTCCTGGAATGAAACTTTTCAAATTGCCCGTGGCCGTGAAAGCATTGGCCGAATGACACGCCACATGGTGCTCGTAATCTCCAGCACAGGCTCCCAGATAGACTCCGACATGCTTCTTATCCCTGCCACCACTGTTGCCAGGCTCCTCATGGTTCTCAGTGAAGTAGCCTGACTGCTCGACAGCTTGATATGCCGCTTGTAGAAAAAGGCGTTGTTGGGGGTCCATAGTTGTCGACTCTCGCGGACTGCGCTTGAAGAACTTGTGATCGAAGGCGTCCACATCCCGAATAAAGTTTCCATACCAATTCCGTGATGGGTCCTTTTCTCCTTCGCGAAAAAGCGTATCAAACATGAGACGGTCCGGGCCTATCAACTCATGCTGTGACTTTCCCGTACGCAGCATGTCGGAAAACTCTTGCACATCATCGGCTCCGGCAACTTTGATGGCCATCCCGACCACGGCGATGGCTTCGTTTGTGCTACCCATATCGACTGATCTTACTGTGGTTGTGAATGGAAATTGGGAGTAATGTTGAGCTGGTAAAGGTCATAGGGTGAATCCAGTACCAAGTAGGAGGAGAATCGGATACAGAAATATACCCAAGAGAGACATCCACAATCCAGAGTCTCACTGTCTATGGTTATATGATTTATGCTTAATATTTATTTTACAAAGAATACATCATATTACCTACCTCTTGATTAGGTTGTCGGAAAATCATGGCATCTGACGATTCGCTGTCTTGAGCCTTGGCGGCCAAGGCTTGGCCTAGCTACGGAAGTGCTTCCGTGCGTAATGCCTAGGAAAACAGGCTTGCAGGATTATTGTGGTACGGATACATTGTAAACTTTCTCCCGAAAGTCCAGTACAAAGCTCCGCGCAGCATTGCTCGACAAAGTTACGCCGAGAATATGGGTCCCTCCCCTGGCTCCATACAATTGAAACTCCGTGGCTGTAAGCTCCACTTCGTCATCAAAGATTTCTTTTTGATTGCATTGTTTTGAGAATATCCAGGAATAATACAACTCAGCACAGCCTGTTACAGATTGCTTCTTGTCGTTTTTTCCATTCGATTATCTTGTTTCGGCAATTATCAGAGCTCTTCCAGGCTGCCTGCTTCTTTACTGCGCTCTCTTTTGCTCTTCTCTACGTATAGATCCTGTGTCTTTTATCTTTCAAGAGATAATCTTGTTGAAAAAATAAAATAAAAGGAAACTGTGTCATTCCTTCAATCCTTTAAGTATACATTTCTAAATTAGACGATACCTAGGTTTATTCGGATTTTGCTTGTTATGCGTTAGTCTAGTCCTCTTGTTCCAAGTTCAATATACTGCCTTTACATAACATTACCCTAGGGTAGGGTACGGGACTTGACTATGAGAAGGGGCCTCATGACTGTTGAATTGCTAGGTTTGGTGAAGGTTCCATTAAGTCACTAGTATTCGGTACAGGCTATTCTTGTTACTATTTCTTAATGCTATTGCACCTTTCTTTCCGAGACTCTATTTACAAGCTTGAATCAATTTGAACACAGCCATAAAACTTCACACGCGTTAAACAACGTCATTTATAATCAAGCCAGCCCTCGTGGATAATTCACAACATCCTATACAGAGTCTTACGAAAGAGAGACCAGTTGATTACAACTTTTAGCACCGGAAGATGAATTCATTAGATTCTAATCCTCTAAGGAACGAAGGAAATTATATCCGGCTTCCGCAACCATTTCATCAACGTTGAAATCCCAAATCCTTCTCTGGTGTTTTACCAACTCTGCCTCGCATTTGATAGGATCACGGCCAGTTAAGGGATTCCTCCACTGATAAAGATCTCCAATATCACGAGATCCTTGCACGAGCCACTGAGATCTCTCAAGGCGTACAGTGCTGTATGATCGGAAAGCAGCGGAGATAGTTTTGGCCTTCGTATACGCACCCTCCTCGTGGGTTTGATCCATGGCCAAATCCAACGTTACAGCCAGTACGAGAGCGTCTTCTACGCCCATACAGGCCCCGGCTCCAAGAAAAGGTGTGCTGGCATGGGCAGCATCCCCAGCGATACACATGCGACCTCGGGCGTATGTTGACGCCGGATGCTCAGCCGTGTCGAAAAGAGCCCATTTTGTCAGCTTTTCAGGTAGTGCCTCAAGGACCTTTTGAATCGATGGGCTCCAATTTGAAAGATGGCGTCTTATCTCATCTTTTGTCGCTGTTTCCGTCATCCTGTCACTTGCCCATTGTCCAGGTTCGCGAACAAATACCGCAATGTTAGACATTGTCCACTGAGCTACCTTTGAACTTGTTAGCGATTTCTCACAAGTGCATCATTAAAGATACAATAAAGAGCAACTCACAGGATATGAAACAATAGCTACGTTTGGACCCATATGCGTGCATTGATTCATAGCTTTGTCATGGCCGAAAGCGGCTACAGCGTCTGCAATAGGTATGACAGTTCTATAGGCAACCTGATGAGCGAATTGCGGATGTGAGGACGGGCTCTCCGGACCCGCAACCAGTTGCCGTGTTCGAGAACGGATTCCGTCACAGCCAATAACTTGGCTACGTCAGCAGTGTTACTCCTATACCTCAGTTCATGTGGAGAGGCTTACCGCCGTCGAACTCATAGATGCTATCATCTGAAAATCTTAGATTGACTTTCTCACGACTTGCATGATCTTCCACTTCTTTCAATTGTTTTCCAAGCTTGATCGAGCCGTTGGGTAGCATTCCTGCCATCTCATGTAACAGATGAGATCTAAGACATCCTTGGTAGTCCAGGTCCCTTGCTGATACCTCGAAAAGCAGGGATTCTTTGGACTCAGCTGCTTCCTGGGTGGCCGGGTTATATCCATCCCAGTAACGATTGCACGGATGGCGGTTGACCTCTCCGATACGCCCAAGAGCTTCCAATAGACGAGGGTCTAGACGTTTCATACACTCACGCGCAACCCCGGTGAATGCAAAGCCGGCACTGACTTCGGTAAGCTCCTGGGCTTGCTCGAAGACAGAGACACGTATTCCACGTCGTAGGAGCCCTATCGCTATCATTAATCCCACAATACCACCTCCAATGACTGCGATCTCGAAAGGACGATTAGTTGTTTCGGTATCATATTTGTGTTGTTCTTTCTTTTCCATAGTGGCCATGTTGTACAATGATTGGCGTATAAGAAGAATGGTAGTTAAAAAGAGTCATCAAGGAAAGGATAGGCTTTGCAGGGAAGATTAGCAAGTTAGAGATTGAATAAGATCCTGTCGCCTACGGCTAGGTATTTTTATTCAAAAAGACAATTACAATATTTCAGGCTGAAGCTAGTCCATTTGTATATATAGATAGTATGGAAATTAATTAAACGTTTGAGCGGTATGAAGATTGCTGTTTTTGTATTAGCACCCTGTTCTATGGAGTACGGAATAAGATATCGGAGTTTTGTTAATTGTGTACCCCCTATATTATCTTGATAAGCACGGTACCTTCGACAACACCAAAGTCATGCTTTTGTCCATTTGAATCGTCTTTGATCATGAAAAAAGCAGTTCTCATCACCGGGTGTAGCATCGGAGGTCTTGGTTATGCTTTGGCGGAGGAGTTTCACAGACATGGCTACCACGTCATCGCCACTGCGCGCGACACTACAAAGATTGGTCCTCTCGCAAATCGACCCGGCGTCGACATCCTGCCTCTTGACGTGACTTCACCTGAGTCTGTCACAGCTTGTCTTGAAAGAGTACAGGAGATGACAAACAGGCTGGAAATACTTGTCAATAACGCTGGTCGTGCCTCTTTCAGCCCTTTAGTGCACGCAAATATCGATGAAGCTAGAGCTTTATATGATGTGAACGTGTGGGGTGCTCTCCGAGTAACGCAAGCCTTTGCACCGCTGTTGGTAAACGCCCGAGGAGTAATACTAAATATCTCGTCCATGGCCGGAGCCGTTCCTCTAGCATGGCAAGGTAAGTCGATCCGCCATTTTATTAGTTCGTGACTAACATATTTGAACATAGGTGCATATAACAGTTCTAAGGCGGCTATGACATTTATATCTGAGACCTTGAAGATTGAGCTTGAACCCCTTGGCATACGAGTGGTGACAGCTATGGTCGGCGCTATCGATACTCAAATCTATGCTGACAGCGATGTGACCCTGCCTGCTGACTCTTGGTACAAACCAATTGAGGATACTATTCGACAACAGGCCACGGGGAAAATGCAACTACCTAACAATGAACCAGTAGAATTCACGGCACGGTCCATTGTCAGGGATACACTCAGTGGACGTAGGGGAAAGATCTGGCGTGGTGGTGAGGCTGGTATAGCTAGTGTTGGTTCTTGGCTATTTCCAACTTGGCTTGTTGAGTTTATTCTCCATAAACATAGAGGTCTGTCGGTACTCCGGAGTATGTACAGAAAGAAGTGATAAGTGGGTTCGGGAGAGGCCATTTATGTAGTTTATGTTGTTATTCTTTCCGCGTAAACTTCCAATTGATGTTGTTTCTTCAGGCTTTTTGATGTGTCTAGCGAAATTTCAACGATGAAACCTTCACAACAAGCCGTTTGATGAATTTTCCTAGATATGTAATTAGACTTCAGGAAATCAAGATTGTCCTATGCCACATGCTTCTGATGTGTGACTGGAAGTTAAATGAACATGGGCCACGGTCAGAGCTTGGTGTCCATGGGACAACTGTCATGCGAGACACAACCGTTAGGCTTCATCTGAGGAGTCGCAAGGAGAGATCAGCTTACAAGACTCTAGTACACAGCCCCTTCAGAAGATTTAAATAGCATATCAGACTATACTCAGATCTAGCTAAAAATGAAATAGACTCAAGTAGTGAGTACAAACGCCAGTGCGTTTCTACTTTTCTCGTGTCCGTGCGCCTTGAGTCTTGTTGAAGGCAAACAGCCCAAAGGAGGGCCATTCCTTAAATCTATATTGTTGACAATTTGGCACATTATGGTATGCTTAATAAGATTAACTGTCAGCTACTATCTACAATAACTCTTTACCATTAGCTCACAATCCGCAGGTTGGTAATTATTCATCGGACAAAATTTCATGTAAGGCCAAACTTAACTCCGATAGGACCACTGCTGACTGTTCTTAATTACTTCCGACCAGCATGATAAAACTTCCGATTGTCGTCAATTGTTACACAACCAATTATAGCCCGTTTCATCACATACAGCCTCTTCGAACACCTCATTCAGTATATCCAATCATGGCCTGCATAAATTTGAGCAAAACAAGGCTCAGCTCTCGTTGGAGGTCTTTATGGTCACGGGATCAGAAACGCCTCTCAGATGATAGATCAGGAGAATTTGACGGAAACAGCACAAGAAAACACTGGCTTTATCGTGTGCCAATTCTATCCAAAATATCGGAGGCTTATCAAGTAACTTCAGTGAGGCAAGAGTCCTAATTGAAAGTAGATTATTCTACGTATACTGACAGCTGTAATCCAGAGTACCAACAATATTCTTATTTTAGTCACACGTGGTATCTATGGAGGCACTCGCATATCCCGAAATGCTTGTGATATACTTTCTTGGACATATGAAAGAGATATGTCCGGAGAAAAGCAGAGAAAATTAATAGATTGCCACTTTACAAACGTTCTGTCTACTATTATCACAGCGCAGTAATATTCCATACAAGCAATAGTGTTCCTCTCCTTGAGATCGTGTGATAAATCTTGGTGCAGGTAAATAGCAGACGATGCCAGGATCGTATGTAGACTTCAGGCTTCTACCAGTTACGAAGGAACAAATTATATACAGAACTACTTTCTCTTTCGTTATTCCTTAGGTGTTTAACATGTATGTATCAGTATCAGTCAGCACATTATCTCCTGTCAGTCGAACAACATTGAACTATTGAATAAAAGCTATTGTTTCACGACTATGAAAACTTGGCTACCAATTTTTGTCAACCTAGTAGCTATCACGATTTCGCAACACTTGCTCAAAGGTACTTGGACTTGACTTCATGTATGTTGGACTTTGAAGCTCCCACTTTCCATCAAGTGCGATGTTGCACCAAGACAACCAAAGATGATCGTGCCATCCAGCTCTTCCCTTTGCGTCCTTTGTCGCCTTCAATTCTTTCCTCAGATCTTCAGCACTTCCGTCCTCAACAAGTTCTACCGAAACACCCGTAAACTCTTCATATTCCCGGGCCAGCTCCTCAAAGGTGTTAACGCCTGACTGGAATTGGAAGACGCCACCATTGCCGGCCGCCACATCCGGCCGTTTTAGAAGCTCAATGGTCCATATAGCTGCATCGTCCATTGGTGTCCATGGGATATTCTTCTTGTGCAAATCTCCCCAGTAATGCAGTTTTGCTGCCTTTCCATTCGACTCAAAGGGCCCCGTACCCGGCAAAAGGAGATAATCAGCGAAGAAGCCCGTAATGACATACACTGGCTTGATGGGGCTGGTGGCTGCAGCATGGTCGGCGAAAGCCAAGATGCTGTTGTATAGTTCGAAATCCCCGAAATTGATTCTCGTCCAATTGCTGTTCCAGGTCGGAGCCACAAAAGTCTTGATGCCTTCCCTCTCGGCAGCACGAAGAAGGAGAAGACATCCTTCGAGGTTTAACACGGGATCAGCTTGGTAAGCGCAAATGATGGCATTTACGCCACTAACAGCGCGTTCCAGAGCGGGTATATCATAACAGTTCTCGCTTTGGACGAAGGATTCCAGTTTATCGGCTATTTCTTTCTTGAGCTTTTCCGGGTTTCGACCCAGTCCTCGAACGCGCATTCCATCATTGAGTGCAGCCTGAGCCAAGCGCTGGCCAAGGGCTCCCGTGATACCAGCAATTAATAACAGAGACATCTTGCTCGATGATGTAAATGCGGTTGCCGAGTTGTTTCAAGGGAAAGGTTTTTGGGCCTGAAAGATTTAGAAAGAGAGGATGTCGCTGTACCCAGGATTTCCTTTCTAGTTATTTTTGTGTTCTGTATGTTGCCTGCTGTAATTCTTCGTCAAAACCTAAAACTCAATGTGGTGTGCACAAATAAGAGCCTTTATACGCCCAATCTATAGAACAACAGAACACCACTAAAGAGAAACTGGTTGAGATGATCCATGAATTTTGTGCCATCATTTTGAATCAATGTCAAGATAAATTTAAACTCTATTAGACCGGGATAATTTGAAATCCCTGCCACTTACAATACTCCGAACTAATCATCGAATCTACGTGCGTGATTAAAGTTTGTATCTTCACGACCGCTTGTAATCAGAGGTTTAGAATTAAAATCGCCGTATCAATTGCTTGTTTTACTATGTGCCCCCTTCGCATACGTGTACCGTTGTCTCATATCAATTCTTTTCGCAGAGTAGGTTAACTCTGGTATGTGTCACGGGAGTAACGGGCAGGGAATTATTCGGGGTTTAGTATCAAGGAACCTCCGGCTCAGCGATTCTTCTTGGTTCCCCTTCTCGAGCTTGGGTGAAGAAATTGTAACTCAAGTCAAGAGGTTTATCATGGAAACCTACATACTAATAAACAATCTTGATTCATTGTGTCTAATCTCGTGATTCTTACCCGTTTTCCCGACTTCCGCTCTAAAACATAGTTTGAACAGGACCTCAGGCAGTCACCAATCCTAGCCCAACATTATGAGTATCCCGTCTCTCAAAATCTTCCACAAGAAGCCATACCACACCATTGACCCTACTCGCCCGGAATTATCTCAATCGGGGAAAGTTGTTCTAGTGACTGGAGGAAACGGGGGTATTGGTTTTGCAATTGCACGCGCTTTTGTTTTAGCCGGCGCCCGAGAGGTTTTAATCCTTGGTCGACGAGAAGGCAAGGTCAAAAGCTCTAGCATCGAGCTCAGAAAGATTGCAGAGGCGACCAAAAACAGGACAGTCATCAAGGGACATGTCTGCGACATTGCGAATCCGAAATCAAGTGAAGAATTCTGGACAAGTCTAAATACACAAGGGACTTACGTGGATGTGCTGGTACTCAACGCAGCCACGTTTGGAGAAGCGCAACCTATCCTTCAAAACGGAATAAACGGTGTTTGGGCAGACTTTGAATACAATGTCCGAAGCACACTGGATATGGCCTATCGGTTCTATCATCAAGAGCAAACAGGAACTCCAAGACAGAAGGTGAGACCTTTGAACACCTCAAGTAGTTCAACGCCCATTCAAATTCGTGTTTTAATTCTTCCCAGTTCTTAGTCAATGTCTCCTCGATCGCAGCATACATGTGGAATACCATGAACCCCGAGAGGCCAACATATGGCCTGACAAAGAATTCAGCTCTTCTTCTTCTTCAGCAGATTGCGAAGGACACGAAGGCAACCGATATGCAAATAGTCAACTTCCACCCTGGTGGGGTTCTGACGCAACCTGGGAGGAAAATGGGTCTTCACGAGGACATGGGCTTTTTATTTGACCATGAAGATTTACCAGGTGGTATGGCAGTTTGGGCGGCCAGCCCTGAGGCCGCATTTCTCCACGGACGCTTCGTCTGGTCAAACTGGGACATGGAGGAAGTTCGAGATGGACCATTGGGTAAGCAAATCATAGAAGATGAGAATTTTCTGAGGGTTGGAATAAGTGGTCTCACTGAAAGGTGGGCCGACACTACCTCGAGCCATTATGGTTCAATCAATCTGCTTTTGTTGTCAAAAGAAGCCGAATTGCAGAATCTTGACGCCAGTTAGCCCGTAACATGAAGTATGACAATTATAATGCAGTAATTTTGAGGTTTGGTACAGCATGCTTGTATTGTATGATTCGTTTGGAGCAACAAGGTGGCTAAAAATGTATATCGTGAAATACAGGCAAGTAGATTTGCACACTTGCACATTAATATAGGTACCCAGCCTAGGCCAAGTCTGTGGTTTCTGGCGGCAGGAGCCTTTTACAGCCCGTCTGTTGTTGGGCTTGGCCAATGACTTTTAGAACAAAATCAATAGCGCGATCCACATTTTTGAACCAATGTATCTCACGGTGCAGGCTTGACAGCAGCAAGAAGCTTCCAGTTCAATGCCGCTGGTATTATTGCTTTGTTCCTAGCACAAAATTAATTACTCTTGAAGAGTATTTGGGCAAGTTTAAACAAAGCTATGATGGAAGCAACGAATGATGGCCAAGTCCTGAAAAAAATCAAGACAGTACTTTACGAGGCTGATTTGAAAGGCTCCGAGTTCCCTCTTGATACCAAAAGCCGGGACCTGACAACATTCAATACACCAATGAGGCTTCTGCGCATGTGCACCTTACCACAGAGAGCAATAAATTCAGTCGCATAGTTTATAAGGAATATAATTAGGATCCTCTTTGATCTGATCCCTTACATCTGCAGGACCTTCCTTAATGATATCTGTGTCAGGGGACCTACTATGACGCACGAGGTAGAGAAGGTTGCGCTAGGTGTACGACGGTATATTTTGGAGCATCTCATTGATATTGACAAGGTCCTTGTCAATATCAAGCTAGGTTTTTTCTAGCCTTAAACAAAAGGGTAGTATTCCAGAGCCAACACGCAGCTTTTTCAGTTGATATATTCTTCATATAATAAACAGGACAGATATAGCTCTGTTGGTAAAGGAGGTCAACATTGAATAGTTTCCCGACTACCCTATACCTCAGGCGCAAAACATACTCATAAGCGAGCTAATAAGACCAGACCCGCTTTCCTAACTAATTAATTATCTTAATTGGCCTCTCCTCTATCGTGACTTGTGGACAGCTTATGCCAGCTAATTGTTTAAAGTCATATGAATATTTGGGCTTTGAATCAAAGTGGAGTGACACAATGAATCCTGTTCCAACGATTATCGACATTCATTGCTCGCCACTATCCTGGTAGTTTTGAGATTAGGGTCGACCTCGGTTGCATGGAATTTTACGCATCCGGCAAGCCGCACAAGCCAAAGAAGGACTCCACCAAGGCTCGCAAAAATTCAAGTCGTTTAATATAATTCAAGTCAAACCCCCTGACTTGCAAGTCACTTAAGTCAGTAATAATATTAGTAATATATAGATATCTTCTACCTTTTTCTTTAAGGGATTTCTAAAAACCTAGGGTAAGTTTTCTTATCTTATCTTAGCTTATTTTAGCAAATTAGTCAGCAGAAGAAAAGCTCCCTGCTGGGCAGATACTAACCTTATTAGAAGAGACCCATTTTAATCAAGTCCCTCAACTTAATTCAAGTCTGATTGGCTAGATTCAACGCAATCCAATCCCACCTCCCCTTATGTCAAGCCAATCAAAAAGCCGACTTGAATTAAATTGTTGCCAGCTCTACTGTCTACGGAATTACTAATCTTAGATAGCTCAGTTTTTTCACATAGTTGCATAAATGACGTTATTATATACACAACGTTAAATTACTCCGCTTAATTAGTCCGACAGCACCTTTTGCTTGGCAAGACAGTAATTTAGCTGTATCAACTTTCGGAAATGCACTTCGCAACGTGAGGACATTTTGGATCGAAATATCGCATAAAAGACGTGACGATTTGCAGTTTGTAAATTAACCTTCCGTACTAATGTCACCAGGGTACCTACAGACATTTCAGAATTCGAGCCATTCTCTCCCAGTCATAACACTTCACGACATTATATGCTACTGGAGTGGCACACACTCGTAAAAATGGCTAAATTTATTCGTTCTACTTTTGCCGCTATTCAAAGACTGCTCCGGGCCAACCTGTAAGTTTTACGCCCTTCTGCTAGGTGCCAAAATGGAAAGTATTGACTTGTTACTATTACAGTCTGAACGTGATTATAATTTTCTGTTCTGTTCAAGTAGCGAAAAGGCTTCCATTGGACGATCCTGACGTTCTCAAAATTATTCGTTCTATTTACGTAGCAAGCAATGTTACGATTGCAGCACTCTGGATCAGGGTCTTTTTAGCGCTTCAAAGCAAAAGTAAGCACCTAATTAATTGGGATTTATATCTACGATCGGTTAGGAAATACTGACAGGGAAAACTGTAGATACAGCGAAACTGGAGTGGACTGATGCTAAGGGTCACTTGACTAAAACCACTACATACGATTACGATAAAAGTCAGCTGCTTGGGGCTGTTCGTAAACAAATTCTCGGTATTGTCATAGCGGTTATTATGCATTTCTATCTTGGGCTCAAGGGGGCAATGCTTACACAGAGCATTCTCCCCTTGAAGTTAGCTTTGCAAAACCATTTGGTCAAGTTGCATGTTTTTCACGAGCCTGCAACAGGTAAGCTTGCTCGGCCATTTAATTAGAGCTGAAGTAAGATTAATATAGATAGACTCTAGTTTATAATAAAACAATAAACATACAAAATAAGCCTGCAATAAGTGTATTGCTTAAATATAATATAACTCCCATTTAATAGTAAAATACCAAGGAGAGATATAAGCTTAATGCAGTTTAATTCTAAAATAT
>JAALXK010000327.1:0-79156 GCA_012977745.1 Fusarium anguioides | reverse complement strand
GTTGTAACTAGATAAAAATACTAACTTTTAGTAAAACTAACAGAGAAGGTATACTAGGTTAAGTTAATATATTTCTTTTATAAAAGATTAAAATTGTCTTTATTTCTAGTTGCTATGTCAGTAGCTGTCTTAATACCCATATGTGGACTGATTGTAATTATGGCTTGGAACAGAACCCTGAGTCTTCCTTACACAACAATGTGCCTTACCTCTTATATTTCAGAAGACCTTATGCCAGCTTTTACTTTGCTTCGTGGCAATACTGCTCCAGCACACTATAGTCCGAGTTCTATACTCGCTGGCGTTAGTGCAATGCGACTGCAGATAAGATAGAGAATCATATTTGGTCTTGACTAAAATATTGGTAGTTAATACTTCAAGCAGGTTTGTTATTGTTTCGGGTTCTTTATTTAAAATCTGACTATTGGACTTTTCTGCTAGCTATCCGATAGGGAAACTGGTCCCGCACCACGCTGCATCTCTTTTTTGGCGATCGTGTTTGCTTGTAAGGCAGGACTGCGGTCCCAAGCAAGCTCAATCAAGCATTTTTCTTGGGTCGCCTTGAGAATTGAACGAGGATAAGCTCAAAACACTCCATGAGGCCCTGCACCAGTACCGGATCCAACGCCCGACCATTCAAAACAAGGTCTATTCCCATGATATTTCCAGCCACCCAAATGTAGACTCCGTCGACATTGCGCAACACTCTTTTTTGGCCGGAGTCATATGTGTGATATCGTAAACGGCGCTTCCGGACCGCAGCGCATTGCGAAAATTAGCAGGATGGATAATGCAGCGCGTCAAGCTCCCCACGCGTCGGCAATTTCTGCAATATGAGCTCCGTTTTAGTGTATGTAAAACGATGTGAGTCATCCAGTCCAGACTGTGTGCCGGACAGAACATCCTGAGTTCGGCCGTTCCTGTCTCCTAGCATGATTCTAAATGGAAGGTGGTCACGAACAGGTAGGCCATCCTCTCGATGCCAGTGGCGGGAGTGTCTTGCCTCGTTTGATGAACCGACAGCACAGCGTCGGTAGAATCTGTTCATGGGCCGATCACAAGAGCCCAGGGTGTAAGCATCGTCGTTGGTGATAGACCAGGGGTGGTACTAGATTCTGGAGGGAGTGATATGGTGCGTTGCCAGCGAAAGCCCGCGATGGGATCGCTCGCAGTACAAAAAACGCCCTTGAAGTTTACTTTACCAAACCGATGCCTCCAAAATAACTTGCAAGTCGGGGCATCTTGCTTCATGGTATATCGAACAAGCTTGCTATGAGAAACGATAAGCCACAAGTTTGCGCATACTGGGTACCTTATGTTTCTTGGACCATCATCAATTTTGACGTCGGTGTTGAGAGCGCACTTGAGGCAGGTCTCGGTAGGACCATAACCATTCATGATCGTCACGCCGTGGCTTTGCCCAAGACCACGCAAAGTCATCGGTCATGGGCTCACCCGACGTCATCAAAACTTGAAGCCCGAGGTATCGGCAGGATCTATTGTAGCTACAAATGATGGCGTCAGATTAGCAAAGTTGTCGTCGTTTTGTCTGGCATATAGGGCACTGTCGTCCTGCCTTGATAAGTTTTATGGAATGCAGACACAGCCACCAAATAAAAACGTCGTCATAATTTCCTCGCCGCTAGGGTCAAAGCCATAGGACGCAAACTGCGAAACTCGAGAGCTCTCATTGCGTAGGCTGCATTACAAGGGTTTGCAGGCTGTCTCATGGCAGGGCCAAGAAGAGAGCAAGCATTGAAAACTTCAAAAGCGGCTTCATTGATGGGGACAATGGCGCTTAGTTCCGCTACGAACGACAGCAGGTTCGAAAGGGCCCTTGGTGTGACGGATCCTCGAGCGTTCAGACTCTCTAGGGTCGTGCTGAGGTAGACATCAGGGTGGCCTGGGTCTAAGCGCTCGTATGCTTGACCAGCCTTGGAAATTCCAAGCATGGATACTATCGCCCACTTGTATTGTCAAAGCCCAAAGGCACAAAAGTCTGTGAACCTAAGCCTAGCTGTAATAGATAAATACAAAGTCGATCGGACCACTGATCAAGCTCCTGGTAGGTCATGTTGCCATCTCAAGCCTGTAGGGCCCTTTCTTTTGGCATGCATCCGAGCTGAGCGGCTGAAGAGATTGTGGACGCAGCTGTTGACTCGATCAGGTAACGCTGGGTTCAACATGAGGAACCAGGAAAAGTCCTCTGGCCCGCAGCAATTCAGATCAGATATCTTATCTCAGTCTAACGCAGAACTCAACGTGTACGCTATATAAGCGTACTGTCGTAGAAGTCGAGAAACCTCGGCTCCACTGAGAAGTTGGGAGTCGTAGCGACTCGTGATCTCATGGGTATGCCGTCCTATATGAGCGACTAATGTCAAGAGCAAGCCATACATTGTAGACGATTTCGACTGCAACTTCGCGATAGATATATCGCTGGAGCTCTCCAGTGTCTCGAGCTTTGGAACTTGGATAATCAGCGCGGTGCGATAGCCGCACGCACAATACTCATCCGGTTCGAGCCGCGCAATAGGCCAAAAGGCCTCCCTACTCGCAAGTCACCACTTCGCCGTCCCTCTCTTGCACAGCGTGAAGCAAAGACGTGGATGTCTGATCCGAGTCGGACGTAACCGGGAACGGAATTCTTACTAGGGTTGGACCGTAGATGTTATTAATGCTAAGGATATCCGCGTGTCTGCCGCTGAGCGTGCAACCAAATACTACGTCTGTGATACGCTTGTACGTGGTAAGTAGGAGGCCCCAGGCTACTTGGCAGAGAATTGTGCGGGTGAATTCACGGGAACTTTGGCTTGGAATCCGAACAGCTTCCACCCAAATGCTATCGTAAAGAGTGTGATAGGCTCTATTGCTCGTAAGATGCGGGTAGGACGGCCCAGGAGCCGTCGAGAGCATACAAGGCCAGAAATCAGAACAGGTATTGTCGCTACTATCTTACACGAATTTTACAAAGGTGTTGTGTTATGTTGTAGCCGGGAATGCTGCCAGGTATCACCGCACTCATCAAGGGATCTCTTATTATACTTAAACCTAAGTTTGGTAACCTTTTACTCTTATTAGTATAAGTTTTCTTTCTTCAACACTCCTATAACAGCCATAATCTGTCAACAATGAATCGATATGTATTGAGGTTATATAAATAGACATATTAACTGTATAGTCCCCCGAGCTTACTTTCAAGTCGTGGATGCTGTGTTTTGACTAGCAGCGGATGTGGCTGTTGCTGTTTTCGATGCAGTAGCAGTACCACTAGGTTCGTCGTCATCGTCATTATCACCAGAACCATTGCCACCGCCCTTCACAACCATGGCCTGCACAATCTGGCCTGCTTTGTTGAAAACGATATTGACAAGAGCACTCAGTTCCTTATACGCGTATGTTCTCTGAGTAAGTCCATTGGCCAAGGTCTTCTCATCGCCTGTGAAGGTCATGTTCTGTTTATAATTGCCGATAATGGAGCTGACAACATCGCTACCAGTCTTGGTAACCTCTTGGACAATGTTACCAAGGTTGTCAATGAGGAAGTTGAGCTTAGTGTCGCCTTGAGTGATGGAGCCAAGAAGACCATCTACAGCTCCAATAACACCTTCAACAATGTCGCCGACTGAGTCGAGAAGATTGACAAGGGCGGGGTTCAAGTCGAGCGAGGCCAAAGTACGGTTCACGATCTCGACCAAGTGGCCCAGACGCACAACAAGTTCAAGCTCAGCCTCAACGTCGGCGATAGTAATGTTGACTTTCTCAATACCAACTTGAATACCGGCATTGAGCTGGACGAGTTTTGCAACGTCAGCTTTGAGGTTGATGTCTGCGTGGAGGTTGTCGACATCTAACTCGATGCGCCCGACAGATAGTTCAGGAACTTTGAGATGAACATCTGGGGGACCAAGGGAAGAGTTGCTTGAGCCTTTTCCTCCTCCTGGTGCTGCTGTAGCCGTAGGCTGAGTGGTGCTGTCGCCGCTTCCAGATGGCGAAGACGTTGGAGCAATTGAGATGCTCTCAGCTGTAGTTACTGGTTCTGTTGAATCTGGTGTCTGAGCCTGTGCAAGACCAACACTGAACAGCGAGGCCAGCACCAAAGGTTGTAAAAGAGAGAGACGCATTTTCGCAAATCTGTCGAGTTTACTGCTGAAGGAAGAAAAAAAGGTGAAGGATGATGGCAAGATGCAACGAGACAGCGACAAAGAGTTGGGATGTGGTTGGACATTGGGGTATCATGTTGTGCAATTCCAGTCCACCGCCTGATCCATCGTTGACCGTTAGTTAATCTGCACAGGGCATAAGTGGACCAACGCCCTGCGGCCCTTTTAACCGAGGCAATCTCCTTTCCAGCTAGTGGACGGCCTTATGAGCTTATTTGGTTGGCTATATCACGGGTACTATCCATCAATTGAGTTAAAAGCCTACAAAAACAGGATTTTCAATGGCTGTCCAGAAATTAAACCAAGGCTTTTACGGGGTAATCGATCGAGATTGCATTTAATGCATTGATAATATGGCATGGGTTCGTCGGAAATACCGCCACCTACAGAGCTTAATACGCCGGATATGCTCCACTATCAAGGCCAAGTGGTGATTTCCCCTGCATTAGACTGGCTTAGCATGAAACCTCGGAGGCTGGAAATCAGGGCCGGACCTTTCTAGCCGGCATTGCTACCGTTTCAAGTTCGCTTACTATCTGATGCTTCCTTTCATCCCTACTACCTATTTTTCGATTGACCAATACCATCACGCGATGTTGAACATGGATTCCCGCACATACATGCTCGTTGAAGGAAGAGTGATTTCCTTTTCTCTATTCTATGCGGTTCGCCCCTCTGTAGGATATACCATCCACCATCCTCTCTATTCTTTCCACGCTCCTTTCATCCTGTAACGACTCTCACAAACAAAAAATGAAGTACCATTCATTATTCAGTGCTCTGGCTTTGGCCTCTTTTACAGGTTCTGCTGTTGCAAAAGCAAAAGGCGATGGCTATTATGGCTACAGATTGAACCGTCGTGGTGACGATGAATCTGCCATTTACGAGACGGAAAACACCAACAGCGGCATCGCACCACTCAATGAAGAGCCCGACGTCTACCTCAACGCCAATGTCTCAGTGGGAGAGATCTCTATTGAAGTCAAGAACATCACTGCTAAGATCAACCTCGACGCAAAGGTTCTCAGCTTGCTCAACTTTAACGCTGGCGTCGATCTCGGCATTGATCGCGTGAAGCTCGGCATTTACAATGTCACGGCCAAGGTCGAGCTTGAGGCCCGTCTGGGCAACATTCTACGCATGGTCGATGATGTTCTCGAAAGCATCGACTTGAATCCCATTATTGCCACTCTTGGTAACACTGTGAAAAATATCACGGATGATCTTGGTGGTGTCATTGGTGGTGGCAGCGGGGGATCTGGCGGTAGCGGAGGTAGCGGATCAAAGGAAAATGACGAGGACTTGGAAAAGAGAGATCTCACTATCCGACTCGACTACAACATTCTTTACTCTGTCAACAACTTCTCAGGCTCGGCACACAGAAACCGTGTCTTGACACAAGATGGGTTCCTCTATGACATCTACCTCAACAATCAGGGTGTTGAGAGACGCCGAAAGCAGGTCGGCTACTACAATAAAGACATGAAGTTCACCGGCCACAACAAGACCATTACTGGAGAGAAGGGACCTGAGTTTGAGCTACAGTATACTTATGCACCTTACCATGGACTCAGCGCCTACTGCAATGTTTACACAGACCCCAGTGGAAAGGTTCTACGGACAAAGATTGTGGCTGAGGCTGAAGGCGGAGGTGCGGCGACAATTGCCAACATGGAGAAAGAGGATGAGATGTAGTTGCTTATGGAAACAGTACAATACCAATACTTCTAATACAGGCTGAGGATCTGAGTATGCAATCCTATGTCTATTTCGGAGCCGCATAATTAGTGCAGGTTCGTGCATTACTTCTGAATGTAAAGCGCAAGGAGTGCAGCAAATTGGTTTTTTTAGGGAATCAATTAAGGTAGAAGTTTAAATAAAGTGTCTGCCTATATTCTTGAACGATAGTAGAGGGAGATGTCTCTAGCTAGGCTGATGGTAATGTATATCTGAACCACTTGGCACTTATGCAAGTGCTGGCTCCTCTTTAGTCTCTGGCTTCTTTGCCCAGACAGCCCTGAGACGGATATAGACATGATGCTTCCGGTTCCGAACCTCTCGTCGGAACTTGGCGATATAGACATGGACCTCTTCTATCGACCAGCCCAATAGATTGGCGACTAATGTTACGAAACCTTCAGTGTCCTGGGTAAGGAACACCTCTCCAAACTGGCCAATCTCTTTGAGCTTGGGGTCCTTGGGCCATGGGTTTAATGGACACTTTTCGAGTCAGTAATAGGTCGAATAGCAGAATGGTCTTATGCGTTACCTTAAATTCCCACTCGTGAATATCGACAAATCCGGCCTCTTCTAAAGCCGGCCTTTGAATCTTATCATCAACAACCGTAAAGCTATTGCCAATTTTCTCTGAAGCCTCGGTGAAAATCCTTCCCCATTGGGCCATTGCAGATTCATATGTGACGGTGCCATCGTCGCTTTCTGCGGTGGGGGAAATTTCGAAGCTTTCAACCCAGCCACCAGGCTTAAGAGTCTTGTATGCTTGGCTGAACAGCTCTGTCCAGTCAGGAATGCAGCCAACTAGATAACGAAGGTGAACATAATCGAATGAGTCCGATTGGAAGGTCCACTCTTGGTTGCAATCCTCGATTTCGAATTTCAAGTTCGGTGGAACCCAGCCTGGTTGGATGGGCGAGATATCGGTACCGATGACTTCGCACCCAGGGAATTTATCAGCGAAATCAATAGCCCAGATACCAGTTCCAGTCCCGACATCAAGAACTTTCTGTATATTGTCTTTCAGAGGCGCAAAGTAAAGCTCTCCATCATGGGCCAATGTCCACATGTGGTGAGCAATATCCATTGCATCACTTTGACGCTCATCATTTGAACCCCAGTACGCTGCGCTTCCTCTCTCACTGTGAAACGTTCTGCCATTGATTGTGCGATAATTAAGGATACTAGATGAGAGGGAAGCCGTCGAGCTCTCAGCATCAGAACCTAAACCCAAGTCTTCCTCCTCATCTTGATGCTCAACAGTTTCATCAACGGCAATTGTTTCGTTGACTGCATGCGATGGGTTCTGGGGCGATCGTGGAGACCGGGGTGACCGGGTCTTTGGGCTGCTGGTATTAGACATGGGATCAATAATGGGTGTTGCACGAAGAAATGGGTGGTAAAAAAAAAGCAAACACAAAAGTGATTAAAGAGGACAATGCAGGCGCAAACCCTTTTAAAGGATCGGTAATACCCAACAAACATAACATGGGTTCTTTCCGGAGCGAGCCATACGTGGAAAGTGATGCATAAGAACATGACATTATTGCGTGTTCAATGCATAGCCGACAAGTCATTGGCCAATGGGATCCAAGCCTTGGCCAGCTTGTTGGTCGTGGTCCGTTTGCTGTTGCATTGAGAGGGGTCAGTCAACTTTTCAGTCGTCAAGGTGAATTTGCGCGATAAAGTGATTTTGGACCCTGTAAGGAGGTTTTGTTCCTCAATGAAAATTAGTACGGGAAATTCTCTTGACCGTCTAAGAGGAGCAGATTTATGTTGACAACTGCTTTGATCGGTACGGGAGCTGACATCTTCCCTATGGTTTCATGATGTGGATTATGGATAGTCTTGGCAAAAAAGCCCATCTTGACCAGGATTCCCTGACTCATATCTTTGAGTTGACAGGAACAATGAATTGTGACGGCGTACTGAGTTATCAATCGTTCATTCTATTACATATAAAGCAGGCTTAATAGTAGAAGACGGAGGGTTGATGCTAGGTTTCAGGGCCAAAAGAGCCTATAGATATACCGCCCAGCAGTAATATTGCAGCAATGCCGTACATCACCGCCGCGATAAGGAACGGTAGGCTCAGAGCGATGCCTCCAATCTCCAATCCGACTGAGAAAGAAAGCCCGAGGAGTGGCGAGGCACCAATGGTTGAGATACCTTCGAACACCGCTATTGCAGTAAATAGAAGTGAAAGATGATCTCGATGAACCATGGTCGTCATGAGAGATCGCAAGGCGGAGGAAAATCCATTGCCTAGCGTGTACCCGAAGAAGGATATTGACAGGTCAGTTCCGTGATTCATGTAGCAGGTCTCGCCGTGATTCGTTTGCTTGTTTACGTACCGATTATAAATACCGGAACTGAATCAGCGAGACCCATGCAAAATGTTCCAGTTGATAAAATCACAGCCGACGCTCGAGTCAGCGCAAGATTCGTGGCAGAAGATGATTTCATTTTGTTAAGAAGCCATATGTTGATCTGTGGCAAAACTAAAGCAAAGAGCAAAATCTGGCCTGCTGCTTGAATTGAGAGCAAGAACGCCGTCTACATACTGGACTTTAGCCGATCGTAAGAGGGAAAGACCTCGGGGAATATATACCTTACTCAAGGGCAATCCAAATCTTACAGACATATATTGTAAAATTAGTTCTAGCATCGGTCGAGCCATTTTTGCAACCACTGAGGCCGAGAGGCCGATCCAGAGACCTCTCTGCATAGCCAACATGCTAGCCCCGTGTCGGATACTCTGTGACATACGAGATATCGAAAACCAGCGATTCTGGCATTCTTGGACTTGATCATGAGTTACTTGACTCTCTTCCTCTTCCCCGTTCAGATTCTCGTTCGATGTGTTGCGAGGTGATCCCGTGTTGGGGACGAAGCCAAGTACAATAAAGGCAAAAGCCTCTAGTGGAATAGCTACAAGAAAAGCAAAATGGGGCCCTAATGCCTTCATAAGGACTGCGCCAAGGGGCGGCGCGATAAGCTCTGTTATAAGAAGAACAACCTGTACCCAAAAGAATGCCCGGGTTCTATAAGATGGTGATCAGTATGAGTCTGAGGTGCAAGAGTGAGGTTTGCACATACCGCGATGCTTCTGGAACAGCAGCAGCAATGATGGCCATAATCATAGGGCTGATGACAGTAGAACCGCCTCCCAGCACCAAGAAAGCAGGGGCCGCGTAGACAGCACGAACAGGAAACAGATCGTGAAAGTACAGGACGAAAAAAGCCCAAAGGTCTCTGAGGACGAAGCCATGCAGGCTCAGGCCAGTGACTAACCGACGGCCCTTGCTATCAGCCAGAATGCCATACGGGATCGCGAGGATCAGGCCCGGGATACCCTCAATCATACCGAGAATACCTCTCATCTTAGCAAGAGCACTCTGGATTTCGTGTATCTTGCAAAGATGCTCAGGTACGGAGCCATCGTGACCAATAATACCAGGGTCAGTAGTGGCGTAGTAGTCGCGGCACAGACCAAGCTCGAGCATACGCAACTTGGGGACCTCACTCATGAAGTTCGGGACATCAACAAGCAGGATAAAGAGACCACAAACATACAAGGCGGACCAACGGGAAAAGTGTGCTTGACACACCGTCCACCACCAATTCTTCCCTCTCGCGCTATCTCCTGTGCCATTGGTGTCAGATTGCAGGAGTGGCGTCGACTCGGTGATATCGTGCTCGACGTCTTCCATGGCGGCGTGTGGGCACACGTTCTATAAGTCTTCTCTGACAGAATGGAACTTTTTGATGGTCAGAGTACGTAAGACGCTGTCTCTATGAGGAGAATTCGACTCACTTGGTGCTCACAACTTACGGTAAGCAAAATGTAGCTATACGTACTTCTAGTAGGTTGGATCTATATTATGCGGGGTGATGAAGCTGCCTTGGGAATGACGTTGCTAAACTTATGATGTGAAATAATTTTCTTGTTCAATACAATGCAAAGCACGAGCAAACTTAAGGTTTCTGCCTTTATCCTAAGGCACAAGGAAGAGGTTGGTTGGTTGGTTGGTTGGTTATAGCCTACAGAATGAGACAGGGGTTTGGGACTTTTGGCAGGTGGGGTATTCAAGTTTTTATGCTTGCTTATCAGTTTGTGACGGGAGTTGCCTATGTTGAAGATGTATTTAGGGATCTTGTAGGGTTGGGGCGTGCAGGCCAGTGAAATCGCACCGTAAGCAAATTACTGCCTAAAAAAAGAACTGTAAGGTTGGGGAGTAAGATATGATTAAAGAACTAGCTATTAGAACGCAAAAGGTTGTGTAATATACCCATAGAAGTCGCGGCAATTGAGTTTAAAGCTGCTAGGAAAGCCAACCTCGCCATTGTCGATGCGAAATTAAACATGTCGGTGACGGAACTTTGCACTGGACTTCTTCCCCTTGACAGCCTCCGGGTTATGAGTGAAGGCAGCTGCACCACCAAAAGGACCAGCCGTAGCACTGTTTCGCACCCTGGCAATGCATACACCAGAAACTCCAGCCACAGTCCCAGAACAAACCTGACCGGCAGGCACTTTGACAATCACCGGGAAATCAGTCGAGCTCACGGTCGAGAATCCCAATACGCCGGCGATATTCTGAGCCACTTCAGCGGGCTTGAAGGCTGATGGATCAGTCCCTCCTGAGGTAAAGTCAATATCTACCAACAGAGGACCAGCTCCGTCCTCATTGACCTAAAGGAGAAGTGTTAATACATGTCATGGATGAAAATCTTGATAAAATGATTTCCACGAACCTGATGATAGATCAACTTCAGAGTTCCGTCTGATGCAGTAGTTGGCAGCCCAGATTTTGCACCGGCTCCGGCAGACTTTTTGACCCCGTCTTCAATATATCCACGAGGAGATGGCACTCCCTTTGCGGTTTGAAAAAAATCATCCAGAAGACCATTCACTGTGTGCTCAGCTCCTGCTATTTATTAACATATAGATCACGATGCCAGCTACGTCATGCAAACATACCTAGGGCCAGATCACCAACTGGGGAGCCTTCGACTCCATCCTGCACGCCTGAGACAAATCAATATTTGAAGTTTCGGTAGAAACACCTGAATGAAAGCTCACCATTTATGACTGCACCGGCGTTGCCAGTCACGAAAGATACGATGTCTCTCGTGGCTATAGAATGTTAGTTTCTTAAGCCATTCTTTCTTGCCGTGGCAATATACCTTCTTCTCCACCTCCGAGGATGGTATCAGCAATGGACCGACCAGAGAGACCATGCATGAAGGTTTTGATGCCTTGAACGACGTCAACTGGACCTTTGCTAGTTCGACCAAGTGCGGAGGCTTTCTTAGTACCAAGTTCCGGGTCACGGATCACGCTAGTATCTGCCTGCGCCCCATTGGCAGCAGATGTAAACGATCGAGGAGTTCCGTCAAGAACTGTTGACCATTAGCTGCATGCCTAGATTTCATGGAAGGAATAGGATCTTCTTACTAGTAAGTCCTGGCATCACTACACCATTGGCACCAATCACTCTAGTGATGGTTCCATGGGCTTGTGTCGAGTGGCTCAAAGCCAGGGCAGAAAGGAACAAAGTGGCCAGCATTTTGAAAGAAGTAACGAGTGGTGAGAAGGTAAGACAACTGGGAGAATATGATCAAGCAACTGATGGGGGTTAAATCTTGGTATATATATACATATCCTGTGAAATTTCAACAGACTGATCCTATGAAGATATCTAGGACATTGCGCTATACATAGATGCCCTGAGAAACCGTGTTTCAAGAAACGGTGTCATGACTTGCCGTCTTGGTAACTATGCTATATTAGGAAGATCCTAAACTTGAGAGTTAGGATTGTCAGGTTCAGCTGTCATGTTGATCTGCAAGGCTGTTTTAAACAAATATTCGAAACATTTCTCAGGACAATGAGAGTGGAGTAAGTATCAAAAACAGAAGGTGGAAAGACTGTTTGGTTCAGGTGTAGCAAAAATGAATCCGAGCGTCAAAAGCATGGGACCCATCCGCGACCCAGCTTCTCAGAAACATGTAGGGATCCTCCGTCATAGCGCTGTCACATGTAACCCTAAATAAACAATTACCGACAGCAGCTTTCGCGTCAAGCTCGTTCATCTTTTTTTTTATAGCCGTTTGTCCTGTGCCTTGCTGAGTATCGTTTTACACTTCAGCGCTTGGACCTCAGCATAGCCAGGATGATATGGTCCTTAGACCTCGGAGTGTGTTTGATTGGCCCCGTTGGTAATTTCAGGAGTTGTTTAGCGAGCAGGAACTGTCATATCTTTCTAGGATGGGGTCTGGCACTCAAGCCGCCCGTTTGATTTAGACAGGTATAGGGTGAGAAGAACATATTCTGCACCTAGTGCAGGATTATCAGGGTAACATAATCTCGGAACCTGAAAGGCAGCGGCATTTATTATTTAATATTTTCGTTCGACAGTTTTCTTATCCCCAGTCGGGCCTTTCCTGGGTCAGACACAAGTAACGAAGAGCCTCGGATATATTTATCAGGAATGTTTTTTGAATAGCCTTACAAAAGAACGAAACCAAGTGCAATAACTCCGCCTACGGTACCCGCAATCTGAGGTACCTGGAGTCCCATAGCGCTGTTTCCTTTGTCTCCGGTCGCAGTAGCCTTGCCTGCACTCGTAGAATCCGTCCCGGTTGTATCGCTGGTGGCAGTGGCCTTCGTACTGTCAGCAGTAGCAGAAGGCTTAGCGTTCCCATTGTCGTCAAGATATTTGGAGCTTGCACTTTCAACAAGAGAGCTGTAGTCGGTTGCTGAGACGGGGATCTTGGTCGCGCAGGATACAGTTGTTGTTGCCGAGCCACTGCAAAGGGGCCATCCCTTGCACGTGCTGGGGTTACCACCAATGCAGCAGAAACCGTCTTCATCCCCACCACCACGGCTCATTGAGAGAATGCCGGGGCACTTGGTGCCGCCGTTGCCATTGCCGGTGATGCCTCCGGTGATGGTAGCGCCAAGGCCATCGCTGGTCACGTCCCCAATGCTGGAAGCGCCAACGCCATCGCTGGTGAAGTCTCCGATGGTGGAAGCTGAAGACAGGTTGTAGAGGGCCAAAAGGGCGGTGATTGTAGACAACTTTTGTGGAGAAAGCATGTTGATAGCTTGCTAGTAATTGGTGCTAGATGATGTATGATGGAATTGATATTTCAAGAGAGTATTGCACAGTAAGGTAAAGGAATTGAAAGATGTCGCATTTGGTAAGATCCAGCTCTTTTATAGTTAAGCTGAAGGAGAGCAGTACTTCCTGTCGGCCGCCTCTGCTGACGTCAATGGATCTTTGGACGAAGTATTCCTTATTCCAGGGATAAATCAGTTCCTAGTCTCGCACTGATGCCCCCAAAGAGGCTAAATGTAAATGATAACCGATTGATCGACGCCGGGAACAGTATCAAGGTTGTCATTCCCCATAGGTGAGGAGGTAAGCTGTTTAAATAGCGGCAAGGGCTTATGGTAGAATTGCCTATAATGTTAATTGAGTGTTTGCCTCTTAGACGTAAAAGGTAACTATCGACATACGCCTTGCCCAAATCCTCTAATTTAGTAATTCGTAAAGATGGGCGAATCAGCTTGTAAGGCTCTGCGGTTTGGCCTTACCTAATCGAGTGTTTCAAAATTATTCCCCTGTCGAAAAAGTCTATACTCCGTAGCTTTTCGGATATTTACTTACCAAGTATTATAATTACCAAGATAGTATGAAGCAAGGAATACCTTGTATTTAAGGCCTCTTAAGTGCTTCTGTCCAAGATATTATAGAAATTTATTGTCCCCTCCAAGGCTGGTGAATGTCTGAGACCGGGGCTTCTTCAGTCTTTCCGGATAGTTTAGACTCCAGGCGGACTGTCCTTAATATTGTTGATGACAGATTACGCACCAGGAATATCCAGTCAGCTTCACCTCACGAAAATGATGTACCTAACCTCGATATTTAACCAGGTATGCCAAGTTTGCTGAAGCCCTTCGAGCTCAAATTCGGTCCCAGATTCCTTCCGTTCTTGATTCTTTCCGCCCTGAATCATTGGTTTTGGGAGGTCTTTCTCGCGGGGTCCTATCGGGAGCTTGTGTTTCTGCTATGATATTTACTGTCATTCGTGAAGCCATAAGGAAAGGCCTAAATTTATACGCTAGCTTAAACGCCTGAAGAAGGAATATGATTTTTGCAGAGTAGCAAACTCGATGCGTTCGCGTAGGTGGCAATTTGTCAACTGATCCAACAATCTTTTACACGATCAAACAAAACACCAACGTTGGTCTATTGGCCAACTGCTGAGACCACCATATTGGTCGCTTGTGAACATCATACAACAGACTCCGTAGTCATAAGTAAGCCGGCGATAAAGCACAGAGCGGCTGGCAAGTCCACTGCGAAAGATCTGGTGGCATGCATCTCCAGCCATAGCTCTAATGATTCCGCACTTGGCGCATTAGCTTCATTACGTCGGATTTTCGCCAGTAGATCAATTGCCTTGGCCCCGAAAATAAGAAGATGACCGGCCACAAACAATGTCCCAGCTATGTAACAAAAGGCAGTGATTGAAGCCCCTGTGCCATTCCAACTAGTGGCGGCGTTCGCAACTCCGCTCGCCAAGCTTAGGGTGAAACTCCCGAACACTACTTTAGTTCCCCATGGACCCCAGTTGGTAAACCAAGTCGGTAGCAGCTCATTGGCCTGCGGTCGATATTGACGTACTGTCCAACAAGAGAGGAAGGCATACTCGTCGTAAGCAAATTGGAGGCTGACTACTGATGATATGACCGGTAATAGACGTAGGAACGTGGTTGGTAGAAGGAATCCAAAAAGGTTTGACATTACGGCAATTGAGATCAACAGCTTTATGATTTGCGTTGATGTTTTGCTTGCCATTGTGTCGAGTTGAGGTATTTGATGGCTATGACATCAGATATTAACACAGGAACAAAAGAAGTATGCTGAAATCAAAACTCAAGGTTACTGCAATTGAGTATTGTAGTAAATAATACTGGCAATGCCACAGTTGACCGTACAGTAGCTTGAAGAGATAAAAGAGATAAAGCCGGCCCGGTAAAAGTTCCCAGGCAAGGTATGTATTTATGCCAAACCATAGTGGGGGACGCGAAGGATTTGACTAGTTCTGAGTAAGCTGACGGGACATCCATTGCTGGTGGTCTAAGTTGATACCGCAGCTCGAAATACGCAGACATGCTAAAGCCAATGATAAAGACAAGCAAATATTACAGACATATCTCAAACCTATCGCGTGCGTTATGACGTGGGGGGCAGATTGAATTGGGCGATGAGTGTCAAAAGAAACAGGGCGAAATCCTGAAAGCGTCTGTGATGGCACTAAGATTGCGCTAAGATAGCGATAAGATAAAATCTGTCAGGCCCAGCAATTGAGCAAAGTATATTCCGTGCACTTCACAGAGTAAGTAGAGATTAGATCCTTGCTATCCTATGATATTTCTGACTTCATTTATTGGCTCTATGCTATCAGTGATCTGATAATTCAATTCAAGCAAACAGTATATATTTCCCGGGTAATTAAGGATAACCGTTAGTTATTCTTCTAGCTTAGTCTCGGTCGTATTTACGAGGCTAATCATGCAATATTGCGTAATGCTTATACAACGAGGGGTCTCAGCCCCTTTTCTGAGTTAATTACTCGATGGTTACCCTTACTCCCTTACTTCCATTCTCTGTCATTGGAACAAACATATCGTGGTCATAGGCAATATCTCGCTGAGTTGTCTCGAATAGGTGCATATGCGGCATGACTCTCAAAGCCAAAGCCGTAAGAGAAAGGTACAGCTCGCACAATGCAAGACTAATAGCATGTTAGTAAAGGGAACTTCCATTTTCAATAAGAACAACAGTATTACTTTTTACCAAGGCATCCACGACTGCCTTTAGAGAATGCAAGGAAAGACCTTTCGAGGTCTTTTCTGATGTTGTTGTTTTCGTCTAACCATCGTTCGGGGATGAAGGAATACGAATCAGGGAAAATAGACTCGTCGTGATGAGAAATAGCCGCCGACATGCCAATCGCATAGCCTCGTGGAATGACCACAGTCGTAGGCTTCTTGTTGAACTCTCCTCGGTATACGAGGTCTTCTGTAGTTGGTACACGGGCTGAGCGGCTGGAAACGCCATATCCCAGACGCAGACCCTCATTAATGACTGCTCCTAGATATGGGAGGTGCTCCAGCGTCGTCCAGGAAGGCAGATGAGTTGCATCATCAACAGCTTGTGTCAATTCATCTCGCAGCTTTTTTAATGTCTCGGGCTGCGATAAGAGGAAATAGGTGATGACAGCCAATGTCCAGCTTGTGGTTTCTGTTCCGGCATTCACGACAGCAACAGCTTCCTCGGCGAGACGATCTGTGTTCTTTTCGTGTTCGCTGAACTCAGACTGTAGCAAGTCGGCGAAAACAGTTGGTCGGTCATAATGGATACCAGCTTGGAGATCTGACTTTGTCTTTTCCACACGTGCTGGTATGTCAATTTGTAGGGTGCGAACAAGTAGCCCAGTGTCAGTGGGTAGATAGTTGACGAGGTGCTTGGCTAGCTTCACGCTGGCCACAAGGAAGGGGAAGAAACGGAAGACGAATACAGGTTTCAGTACTGCCAGAGTCGCTTCGCGGAAGTTGGGCTGCCAGTTGTCCTGTGCCAACAGTCCAAAGGCCTCGCCAAAACAATAGCCAGAGATAGCGTCAGATGTGAAGCAGCTGTATGCGTGCGCAACGTCAAAAGGTCCACGGTTCTTTGCGTTATTACTATCGGCCAGCAATTTGTTGCAAAGAGTTTGCACTTGGTCGTGGATCTCTGCCTCAAGCTTTGAAATCATGGCTCGTGAGAAGAACCTGGCAACGGGTGCACGTCTGACACGGTGGAGGTCGTGATCAACCGTACCAAAAGCGTTTGATACACCAGCTCCTGATCCATTGACTTGATGTGTGGGCTTGTCGCGTTTGCGTCCACCAGCTGCGTAGATCTCATCCGAGAAAGCCATATCGGCACAATGCGTCTCATGAGGACTGATTCGAACAATAGGGCCTTTAATTGTTAGCTCCTTTCTTCTGATCCGGGATGTAAAGCACAAGATACTTGCCATATTTCTCGTGCATCTTCTGAATAGCATGAGTATAACGACCAAAGAGAATCACATCGTGGTAGAATTCGGGAATGTATGTTGCCGCAGCAAGCTTTGGGCCAGGTACTTTGTGGAGCGGATGGAGTGGCGAAATATTATATAAAGCTTGCAGAATCTTGAATCCAACCCAAGATGATACAACAACCACGACCCAGTCTCGCGCGGTCAGCGACGAAAGGGCACCCTGGAGGGCTGGCCAAATGCTGTCTGCCATTGTTTCAGAAGTGCATCAAGCTTAATCCAAACTACAGCAGGGATTTAAAGCGGAAAAAGGAAAAAGGGTAAGGCATTTTTATAGGGATTAGCTGCGTAAATGCTCCTTGCCGTCACATGATAAATCGCGCGTTTTTCCACTCAAATTTGATGTTACATCCAGCCTAGAGAGGATAATTGTCCGTAAAAGCTTGGGTATTCTTCAGAGTAGCGTTGTAAGATGCGAGTTTGGCGGATATATATTCCCTGCAAAAAGGGTCAAGCTTACCCAAATCAGTCAATTTGACCCGGGACCAGTTGGAAAATACTGGGCCCAATGCATCAAATACTAGGTTCTATTGCAACGGTTCCCCAGTCGGCCAATTGTGTTGAACAGATTGCAAAGATCAATTGTTACTATAGTATATCAAGGATAAAAATAGACCAACTTTCAATCAATGGTTAAACCTCAGATATCGATAGCTCCCTTAAGTCTTGGGAACAGCTCCAAAGCCCCAGTATGGTAAATTTCCCTCTTCTTCTCGTGTTCTAGTGGAAATGCGTCGACAAACTCGGTAAACCCTTTGCTAAGTTCCTCAGGCGCATGAGGAAAGTCACTGCCAAAAAGCAAATGTCCCGGCTCTGCAAACTTGAGAATCATAGGAAATACCTCCTGACTTCCCGAAAGTGCTGTATCAAAGTAAAACTGCTTCGCTTGTTTGATGATGTCTTGAGCACTCATGACCGCCCCAAATTCAGGCAGAGCGATCATCTGAGCCCTCTGGATAAGTGTAGCAAGTGTACCGCCAGCGTGAGATAGAATGATCTTGACGTTGGGGAACTGCTCGAGACGTCGGTTGATGATCATGTCAATGGCTGTACGTCCTGTTTCGTGGGGCCAGTCAAAGGCGGGCATCGGAAGTCGATCGTCAAAGTAGACAGCAGAAACATTGTTGCATGGATGAACAAAAACGACAGCTTGGCGGCGATTTAGTTCTTCCCAGACAGGAACATACTCAGGGTGTCCAAGATAACCCTCAGGAGTGGCATAACTGGTGAATAGGGTGACTCCATCCGCCTTCAGATCATCAAAAGCGTGACGAATCTCTTCAAGGACAAGTTGAGTGTGTTGAAGGGATGGGACAGTCGCAAAGAACCCATTTTTTGGGTTTTCATCTCGAAGTTTGGCGGAATATTCATTCATTTGGCGAGCAACTCTGGAGCTTTCTTGAGGGTCAGAAATGTGGGAAACTCCAGGAGTGCTGACAGAGTAAACAGCCGAGGCGATGTTGTATTTCGTGTTAAAAGACTTGTCGCTTTCAACGCTCCATGTAGGGACTTTCATGCCCTTCATACCCGCTCCGACTCCTTTGAGTGGCTTTAGTTAGACTATAGTGATGTAATGCGGTGAACAAAGGGAACTTACCCTGAAGCTGGGGAGGGATGATATGGTGGTGAACGTCAATGCGAGGGATGTTGGACATATTGAATAGTGTTGAAGGCTTTGAAGTTTTAGTTGTACTTGAAATGGATTGTAGAGAAGTTAACTGCTTGTGATATTGAAGTTGGAGATCTCAGTAACTTTTATAATTTGCATTCACTATTTACATACAACCTACACACAACCTACAAGATTCGCGGAGTGAGCCGAGATGGTGGCTTAACCTATACCCATTTCATTCAGTTATGGCCTACGAGAGACCCAGTTTATTGTCAGCCGGGGAGATTTCCGTAACTGACAAAAATTCTTGTCCTGAGTTTTAATTGGTCTTTCACTTCCTCGCAGTTCCGTCACATCCGGATCCATTCCGTCATAGGTTTTTGCCTCCCGCGTAAGACTCCGAAGCTTACATACAACACCAAACATCAAAATTACAAAGAATAATGCCGCAAGAACATGACGAGTCTCGGCCGTCAAAGCGAAGCCGGATTTCCGAGTCTTGCAAGTTATGCCGGTCGAAAAAGACTCGATGCGACGGTCAGCGACCGACATGTTCTCCATGCCTAAGCAAGAATACGGCATGCGAATACAATGAGCGTGATGTGCCAATTTCTAGTGATGTCTTAGCCAAGATTGCACATCTTGAGGCTAGAGTCCAGAAATTAGAAGATGGAACAAATTCTCGTATGATGACACTACCTTTTGATTTGATTTGATTGATTTGACTATTATCTCATTTGCTTGGGTAGGACAATTGCAGATCACTTCGACTCCTGCCTCTCTGGTACCTGAAATGCAGCATGACCAGTCATCAACTTATGCGGATAACCCAACAACGCGGTTTATCTCGTCTGTCACTCAGACATCACCTGCCCAGGAAGATAACAGTATAACAGTATCCGGGAGGCCGAGTCAACTTCAAGTTAGTCTTCCATCGAGAGAAACTGCTGACCATCTTGTTGAATGCTATGAGCTGCTGGTATACCCTATGTTCCCAGTTCTGCATATGCCGAGCTTCAGAGAGAAATATCTTCAACTTTGGCAGCTGCCCTCAAGAGATCAAGCTGTAGATGAGACCTTCCAAGCCACTATTAGCACCGTCTTTGCTTTGGGTTATGTTACCAGTTTAAAGGTCGAGCCAGGACTTGCACTGTTAACTGCTAGGTCATATTACGAGCAGGCACGCCATATTTTGCCACTGGATTCTTTGGACAGTCCCAGCCTTGAAACCGTGCAGTATCTGCTGCTGACATGCAATTACCTGAGCTTTACTAAATACCCCCACCGATATTGCAACACGTTAGCTGTCGCCATACAAATTGCACAAACAATTGGCTTGCATCAGGCTCATACTCCATCATCGTCAACCCAACTACAAAGAGAGATGAGGAGACGAGTATGGCATCTCTGTTTAATTATACAGAGGTTTGTATGATTTCCATACGTAAAAAGAGCGTACTGACAAGTAATAGACTTGTGTCGTCACTTTTTGGATGGAACAGTATAGTGACGCATGACAATACCTGCCCACTGCCCCAGAGAATCGATGACGAGTATCTTTTAGAAGAGGGTGAAGGCATTCAACCCCCAGGGAAACCTTCCTTGTTGGATGCCTTGGAAGTCAGTGCCAACATCTTCAACATTGTGACCGAAGCGCGTGAAGTCAACATCACTTCTTTCACGGGTGATCTCACGATACACGAACTGACAAAGATTCTCGAACTTAACGAAAAGCTCAACAAGATTGAGGCTGATCTACCAGATCATTTGAAGTATGAATTAGATAGCAGAAATAACACAACAAGAGGAAACGGTCTCAGGTTCCAGGCAGAGGTAGTCAACATCAGGTAATGCTGATTGCACTCTCCATCATGGTATTTTACTTATAATTAACAGGATTTTATATTTACGACTGCTATTACTGCGGCCAAATCTGCTCGCGACAGCGCGTCAGCTGCTGCGATGTCAAGAACCCACTATTCAACAATCCCAGATCGAAACAACTTTACGGGATGAGATCTTCCATCTTTGCGTTCAGAGTGCTGTCTCTGTGCTCGGGATACTACACACAAATCTGCAATCTTCCTTGCAAATTATCAGTACCAATGCCTTGTTTGTCACGCTTTCTGCGGTGACGGTACTGATAGCTTCTTCCGTTGTACCTGCAACCTGCGGTAGTCTTGAAGATCCTTTATCCAGGCAGACTCTTGGTATTGAACAGGCATTCGAGGTTCTCGGTTCACATGAATCAAGGGTAGAGGGAGCAGTTGAGACAAGAACAAAACTAGAACAGTTCTTGCAAACTGTAAAAAAAGCAAATCAGGATTATCAGCAAGGTAAGTTTCTTGATTTTGACTCAGATTGTTATTTGGCTTGCGATAAACAGAAGTGGTTTTTAATATGCAGCAGCGCAAATTCACGACATGGATCAAGAACCTATGCAGTTTTCGTTCCCAGGAGGAGCAAGTTTCTTTGACAACATTGACCTTGGAAGCGACCTCTGGACTTATAATTTGGATGCTATACCATACTTGTGAAGGCTCTGGATTTGGAATGACAATGGACAATAGCGAGACTTGTTGCTGGGTCTGACTAAGTACTGTTTTTGGAATATTTACGAAGAACCTAATTTGGACAGTGACGTATTCCGCATCAAGGTAATGTGAGATTTTCTCGATTCATCACTCCATCATCACATGCAAACATTCCAGAATCCTCAATTTCTCTCTTGGCCATGCCCAGCCCTGTAAGGCACCAGACCAGTGGACTGGTTTTCAGGGTCTGGGTGGATCCACTTGAGACGGGGAATAGCCGGAACATCGGCGCCGGAGTAAAGTCCGGTTCCTTCGGAGCTGTCAATGTCAGGCTGTTATAGGGTTAGTTAATAGTCTAAAACTTAGAACAGCCCTCGTGATGGGCACATGGCATGCTACTTTCAAGAAATCCATAAAACAGATCTCCCGATTATGACAGGGACGTCACCTTGACATGTAGTTGTTTGAACATTGACCCAGTCACGATGTTTCGAAATGCCTCAATTGGACCCGCTGTCAGAAGCTATTCACATGCGTTACCCAGATTTGTCTACTAGGCCTCGGGGACTATTGCTAATTAGTTCGTTAACCATGATCAGATCATACCAGGAGAATGGTCTTGGTTGCGTCATGAGAGTTGACAGATAGAATAAATTCAACGACATGGCCGCTGATAGAGAAAGTATTACCATGCATTCAGACATCAACAACACAATACGTCAACAACTCTATACATTTTCATCATTCATCATTGTTCACAATGTACTACACTAAAGGCAACTATGAAGCCTTTGCCCGACCACTCAAGCCCGAGGGCATAGACAACAAGACGGCATGGATCGTTGGCTCCGGTCTAGCTGGACTATCCACTGCCGCATTCCTTGTTCGCGACGCCCAAATGCCAGGCAAGAACATCACCATCCTTGAAGAACTCAAGATTCCAGGAGGTGCCTTGGATGGCATCAAGGAGCCCGAGAAAGGCTTCGTCATCCGAGGCGGTCGAGAGATGGAGTCTCACTTTGAGTGTCTTTGGGATCTCTTCAGGTCTGTTCCCTCAATCGAGCAAGAAGGTGCCAGTGTTCTTGATGAGTTCTATTGGCTCAACAAGCGCGATCCCAACTACTCCCTCCAACGAGCTACTATCAAGCAGGGCCAGAGTGCAGAGACTGGCCAGTTCTTCACTCTTAGTGAAAAGGCGCAGGGGGAAATAACCAGACTCTTCCTTTCTACCAGAGCCGAAGTTGAGAATCGACGGATTGATCAAGTCTTTAGTGAAGACTTCTTCAAGAGTAACTTTTGGCTGTACTGGCAGACCATGTTTGCTTTCCAGACCTGGCACTCGGCGCTTGAGATGAAATTGTATCTACATCGTTTCGTCAACCATATAAAGGGCATGCCCGACTTTTCAACCTTGAAGTTCACCAAGTACAACCAGTACGAGTCTCTGGTCCTCCCTCTGCACAAGTGGTTGGCAGATCAGGGAGTCGTTTTCCAGTACAGCACTGAGGTCCAAGATATCGACTTTGACATAACGGAAGAGAAAAAGACTGCCACTTTCATTCACTGGATCAAGAACGGAGAGAAAGGTGGCCAACCCCTTGGATCGAATGATCTTGTTTTTACCACCATTGGCTCACTGACCGAGAACTCTGGCCTGGGCGATCAACATACTCCAGCCAAGATTCACGATGGCCCAGCTCCAGCATGGGACATGTGGCGTCGAATCGCAGCCAAGGATCCCTCTTTTGGCCGTCCAGATGTTTTCGGTGGCAACATTCCCGCTACCAAATGGCAGTCCGCAACTGTCACGACCTTGGATAAGCGTATCCCCGAGTACATCCAGAAGATCTGCAAACGAGATCCCTTCAGTGGAAAGGTTGTTACTGGAGGTATCGTCACAGTCCGCGACTCGAAGTGGATCATGAGCTGGACTGTAAATCGTCAACCCCATTTCAAGAACCAACCCAAGGATCAGATTGTTGTCTGGGTTTATGGTCTTCTCATTGAGGAGAACGGCGACTACGTCAAGAAGCCCATGCAGGATTGCACGGGTGAAGAGATCACCCAGGAATGGCTTTATCACTTGGGTGTTCCTGAGAGTGATATCCCTACTCTCGCAGCAGAGGGTGCGAAGTGCGTCCCAGTCATGATGCCCTATGTCACTTCATTCTTCATGCCGCGACAGGCAGGCGATCGTCCAGATATCGTTCCAGCTGGAGCTGAGAACTTTGCCTTTATTGGCCAGTTCGCCGAGACGACGCGTGATACTATCTTCACCACTGAGTACTCTGTTCGCACTGGCATGGAGTCTGTATACCGACTTACCGGGGTTGATCGTGGTGTTCCTGAGGTATTTGGTTCGACTTATGATGTGAGAGTATTGCTTGATGCAATGTGCCAATTGAGGGATGGCAAAGAATTGGCTACATGGTTGCCAGAGAGGATTCGTGGTTTTCTTGTTAATAAGCTTGAAGGATCGCAGATCGGCCAGTTGATGCACCAGTATCATCTCATTTAATTGGTAGTTCCTTTATATATTTGATTTTGAGTTATTTTATCTATTTCAGTCTTTTATTCCGGACCAGAACATTCATGGATGTGATTGCTTAGAGGTATAGTGGGGAGTTATCTCTGAATTGTCCAAGGAGAAATTCAAAGCCGACCGAGTGTCCATCAGCATCCAATACAAGGCCGAGATGTGATTGACCAGAGTCAGGTCTTGAGCCGGCAGGTGACTTCGGTAGAACCTTGGTATGCGCGGGGAAATGAGATAAACTTGCCTGACCCCTGACGACTCAATTACTCAATTAGGCAGCTCCCGTAAAGAACTCTAGAATTATCCCGACCGTTAACGTCCAGAAGCTATAGGCCCCTCACTGGCGGGTCCTTTAGAGAAATAAAGTTTACCAGAGTTTGAATAGAGGTGTGAGACCGTAAACCTTACCACGTGGGTTGCATCTCTCAACCCGCATTAGTGACTGATGACGATATTGAACCTGCTGACGATGCTGCAGACACGGACTACATCGCTCAAAAGAGAAGGTTATTAGATATTGCATGTACTTGGCATAAAGTCGGACTTTTGTTGATGTAACCAAACACGGGCACAATTGTAGTCTCACATGGACTACCCAGTGAAAGTCAAGATATAAAGAGAAGGGCATATCTAGCAATTGACCCCGACCTTTGGAGGTGATTATCAAGCCTACAGGGAGTTTCTTTGGCCAAAACTCGATTCATCCATCATGAAGCCCACTCAGGTTCTCATCGCCCTTGCGGCCATGGCTTATGCCGCCCCCGTTGCAGAGGAGTCCAAGGCCATGGCTGTTGACGATGACTTCCCACTCGCCGAACTCGAAGCCTACTTTGAGAACCACATGAACGGTGATGATTCCAAAGTTGACCGTCTTCAGGCCAGGCAATTTGGAGCCAACACCTACAATCAGCTCACCGATGGGACACCTTGCCGCCCTGTCACAGTCATCTATGCTCGAGGAACTACCCAGGCTGGTAACGTAGGAGACTCAGCAGCCGTTGGGCCTATCTTCTTCAACAACCTTGCCTCTCGTATCGGGCTGTCCAACTTGGCTATCCAAGGTGTTACTTATGCAGCCAACGTTATTGGCTTCCTCCAAGGAGGTGACCCCGCTGGCAGCAGGACTATGGCTGATCTAATCACCCGGGTATGTAGATGAGTAACAAACGTTCATGTGGGGTAAAAGACTAACGCCAAGTTTGCAGGCCGCCAGCCAGTGCCCCAACTCCAAGATTGTCATCAGCGGCTACAGTCAGGGTGCTCAGCTAGTTCACAATGCTGCTGGCATGTTGTCCGCTTCTGTGACCAACCGAGTCACTGCTGGTAAGCACCCATATCCTTCACCCTATTGCCAGCAAATACTCGTTACTGACTTTGTTTCTGTGTAGCTCTTACCTTTGGTGACCCGAAGCAGAACGAGCCTTTCGGTTCTATTCCCTCGTCGCGCACTCGTGTTATCTGTCGCTCTGGGGACAACATCTGTGACGGTGGCATCATTATTACTCCGGCACATAGCCAGTATCAGCAAGATGCCCCTGCTGCAGCTGACTGGGTTGCAGCTCGTGTTTAGATACCAAATACACCAGATTACTATAGTCCTTTGGAGTGTTCGTGACATGTTTATGTATTTATTCGTCCACAAAATCGCCTGCCAACCATCTTAAGTGATATGTTTAGAGATATTCTCTGTATCATATTCGGGCCATTTGACATCCATTGGTCGTTTGAAACTACATAGGGAAGTTGATATCACTTAGCAGGCGCATGTAAGGTTTGAGAAATGGGTGTTTCCCCCTCCGAAAAGATGCGAATAGCGCGAGATAGCCATTCAACAACTCCTCTCCATCACTCGTTGAAATTACAGAGCTAGAACTTGCACTTGGAGAGTCTTGTTGTGGTGGCGTTCCGCTTAGTTCAATGTTGCTTGATCCCTCATTGATGATATAGTCTGGTCTGGGTGGTGACGGTATGTGAATCCCGTTGAATTGCAGCGCTGCACAAGTCGCGATATCAGATAGCTTTTCAACCTATTGGCGATGTACGTCAGTTAAACTATTTGTTAGGTGGGGCCACGGATAGACATACAAGCCCAACACCATGTGTTTCCAGGCTGGTCATCTCAAACTGTGAACAAGTGTCGAGGGCCTCACTGGCAATAATTAAAGCATGTCCATAGCTGAGCTCCAATTCGCCGGATGATGCATCAACGTAGCTGTGACTATTTGCTAGACACCAAAGCTTTATCCTGATCCAATGCCTGGTAACAAGAATATCCGCATGCTGAGCGTGGGTGTCAAGGTCAGAAACCCGCGATAGTTGTGGCGGGATTCGGTATCGCCGTAGCAGAGTAAGAATTGTGTCTCGGGTGACGTGTCTCGGGGACTCCTCGTTCCAACAAAGTCCCTTCCAGCATTTTATCATGTTAGAATCGATAAAGTCCACCTGTTCTAGCATACTGCTGATAGCATCCATGGCGACGACGTTCTCGCTTTCATCTTTATCTTCCGAGGACGCAACAGCATTTTGTAATTCTCGCAATCTCTTCCGACTCAAGGATTTCGTGCCAGGAATATAGTCCCTTTGAACAGAGTATATCCTTTCAATTATCGTTAAGCTGATCAATGTACGAAGTCGTCGTTGTTTCTCGGTGTCTCCAATATGGCCGTAAGATTCGGGTTTGTCGAGATTCATTACTTCTGCCAAAGCGGCGGCCTCCCTGAGACGGAATCTGGCTGCATCAAAGTTTCCCTTGCAAAATTGGCATGCGAACAAGAAGACACTTGTCATGATGGTTTCCAGTGTCGGGCTCTGTCCGAGGTCAGACTGGGAATGCAATTGTACTGCCAGAGCTAAATGAGCGTCAGCTCTGGCCTCTCGATTTGGCCATGGGTGTTTCTCCTTGCTTTGTACCGGCTGTAGTAGAACGAGAGAGCAGATGGCTTGCGTCAAGGAGCCAAATGATCTATCCTGGATATGCCGCTGACTGGCGATGTTTTGACGAAGGAAAGACCTGGTAAAGAAGGGCATGGACTGCTGCAAACGTTCTAAGAAGACATCGATAAGTTGCGGGACGCTGCTGTCGCTTAAAAGATAATCCACTCTTGGGTTCTGGCTCAAGATATTCGGAAAAAGAGGTGAAAGATTTAAAGCGGGACTTTGAGAAATGCCTGTTTGTAATGAGGGTAGGGAAGTAGGAAGGTCTGCTAATCCTACGAAGCTTGTTGGGTACAAGAAACATTCTCCTATCCCAAGGCCAAGATACTCGGTATCCAGCTGCATGAGGGAGACTTCAGAGACTGTTACATCGATGGGGTCGTCGAAAGGCGCGGGGTCAGGCTGCTGCTCTCGCGTGTCACTGTTAAATTCCAGGACATGTCCTGTGTCAATAGGTGACCAATCTACAAGTTCGATAGGCAAAGAGTCCGGTCTCTGAGGTGGTATTCCTGGGTTTGCATCAGGTACATCAATCGTTGGTCGAAAGAACCGACGCTTTTTCCGAGGTCGTTCATATTGACACAAAATATTGTTATCCTGACACGACGAACACGGAGTGCGCCGGTCACACTGCAACAAAGATAAGTCACATGAGAGAGACAATTAAAGAAGACTGCTTACCTTGCTCTTACGATGAAAGCAGTGATCACACGATCTGGTTTGAACAGCGCAGCCTAAAGCTGAGTCAAAGACTACGTGGTTCTTGACAGGCAGAGATCTCTTTCTTCCAGCACAGGCAATTCTCCCTTCTGTTGTGTCATCCATTTCTCGCAGGAGACAGGATGCATTTACCAATATGGAATAAAACCGACGCAGAGTTACTGTTGGATGACTTATGAGAACATGAGGTCAACCTGGGAAAATGTCTTCAACTCTCCCGGGCCGACAAAGGCCTGGGCCCAAGGAGGGGGCAGCCGAGATTGTTCCCCTCATTATCCTGGAGTTTCCCCACGACTCAGAACACAGGCTAGTGGCTGTAGCTTACCCCCTTCAAAGGCTACTGACGCGTTTCCCCAAGTTTTCATTTGATCAACCACTAAAGTCTAGATGCGCCACATGACTTCAACCCCGATTGGGAATATCGCCGCTCTGGACCGGGTCCACGCTAGGAGAGCAGTCGCATCACCCTAACTACCAGGCCGTGATGTTTAGCACGAAATGGCTAGAGGATGAAAAGCCGGGATGCCTCGTGAGTCTTCATTATGCAGTTTAGTGTGCAGACGAGAACTTTGCCTCCTCGAGGTCATCCCAAGCATATTCCAACACCTAGCATTTGCCCAGGGCCGGATTGACAAGTCCCAGTGATAGGAAGACAACTATCATGACGACGCTTAATTCGCCCGTTGCTATTCAGCTATCTTGTGCTGATGAGACTGTCAGTCATGTTATTTCATTCAGCATAACTTCCAAATCTCAAAAGGATACACTTCGTCGCCAGCCCGCTCTTATCCCAACGCATACATTGGATACCCCATCGCCTTCAACTCTTGAAGGTCAATCCAAGTATGACCGCAATCGTTGGAGACCACGCTATCATCTTATGCCGCCAACAGGCTGGCTTAACGACCCTTGTGCGCCAGGTTATGATCCAGTCCACGATGTATATCACGCTGGCTTTCAATGGAACCCCAACAAGGCTGAATGGGGCGACATTTCCTGGGGAAGCGCTGTCTCAAAGGATTTGATTTCCTGGGAGATCAGAAACGAGCCCTCTATAAAGCCGTCGGCAAAACATGATGGGGAAGCAGGAGTCTTCACTGGATGTTGGAGCCCAGTGACGGCTGTACCTGGCCGGAGCACTGCCTTCTACACCTCAGCACGTATTCTTCCTATTCATCATACACTTCCATATAACTGGGGATCTGAAGCAATCTGCATTGCTAGTTCACCCGACGCTGGTCGAACATGGCAAAGGGAAAATGCAACAACCATTTTACAGGGTCCTCCGCCCCATCTGCAAGTCACTGGCTGGCGAGATCCATTTGTTGCTCAATGGCCTTCACTAAGTCAGGTCTTGAGAGATGACTCAGACAAGACGTTGTTTGGCATTGTTTCTGGTGGTGTTAGCGGTAGTGGTCCAGCTGTCTTTGTGTACTCGCTCAACTCAAGCGACTTGACAGCCTGGACATTTCGTTCTGTGCTCAGTATAGCGCCAGCATTACGAGATGCATGTCTTCCTCATTGGGAGCCTGATTATGGGGCCAACTGGGAAGTCGTTAACTTCCTTTCACTACCCGACCCTGATGACGCCGCTATAAGTAATGATGTATTGATCATTGGCGTCGAGGGTCGCAAGCAACGTCCAGCTAATACTCCTAGTCGGTATCGCCACTCCGAGTTCAGGAGGGACCATATGCAAATGTGGGCCACAGGCAACTTGGTAGAAACTTCAACTGGGATCCAAATGCAATTGCGTTCTGGAGGAGCTCTGGATTACGGTGGTCTGTATGCTATGAACTCCTTCCGAGATCCAAAATCTGATCAACAAGTCGCGTTTGGTTGGGTTGTAGAGGAAGATCTCCCTACGGACCTGAGAGAGCTACAAGGCTGGGCTGGATTGTTGTCGATACCAAGGGTTATCCATCTGAAGAGAATGCATCACGTCGTCCATGCACTGAAGTCGGACCTGACATCTATCAAGTCATTTGACGTGGTGTTGGAACGAGATAAGATGTGCCAGACGAGACTGCCCCTTACGGAAGATCCTCCAACCTATACGATCACGACAATATGTGCCTTGCCGGACCCTAGACTCCAAGGGCTTCGTCAAACACCGCGGTTGCTAGGGCATACAACCTATCACAACTTCTCAGCGACCCTTGGAATCTTGGAACTTCCTCTTGGGTGCTCATGCTGGGAGGCTGATATGTCTTTCGCCATTGGCGCTGATGTAGAAAGCGTCGGCTTCATTATAAGTCATACGAAGGGTAAGCTCTCTGCCACCGCCTAATCGAAGCCTTTCCAAGGTAACTAACCTTTATTGATAAAGACTCAGAGCTGCGTACAGTCATATCGTTCAATCCTGAATTGGAGACCCTGAGAATCATTCGAGCCAAATCTACCAACGTCGAACGAATCTGTGTGGCTGATGAAGAAGCGCCGCATACACTCTTTACGACCTTATCCTCCAGACCTTCTGCAGTAGCTGGAGTAAGTACTGAACAGGAGCCTTTGCGACTCCACGCATTCTTTGATGTGAGCTGTTTGGAGCTGTTTGCCAATGAGAGAACCGCCATTACAACAAGGGTCTATCCAGAAATCATGGGCTGTTCAAGCATTCAACCGTTTGTGATAACCAAGGATGCACGTCCATGGTCTGGCAAGTTGCTTGGCTGTACGGCGTGGGAGTTGGGAAGCGTTCCTTCATGAGATGTAGATAAGGAGAAATTTCTAGATAGTTATATATTAACTGCACGCAATAACGTCTTAGCAATTTTGTATCTTTTGTCTGCTATCTTCTGTCTGCATCGAGGATGTGCTCAACCGATCGTGGTTATGTGAGTATTAGGATACAGTCGCTATTTAATTTATCTTCAGTCAACCTCGTCTAAGTGAGAAGTCTCTTCTCTCATGCAGACTTATGGTGATACAGTAACGTTGTTTGAAGAGGTTGAGTTCACGATACGCCCTCCCAAAGACAAATGAGAATAATTACCACTGATGCTCAACTCTGGCAGATTGCCCTGTTCCAGGGTGCTTTTGCGCAATTTATAAACATAGCGCATATGAAACAGAAACAGGGAGACAATAATACCGAATATTCAAGCAACATAACGTTACTGCAATGTATTTGACGTAAGCGTAGAGCATTCTGTTGATACTAGGTAGACAGTTATTGTAATCCCAATAAGCACCGCCTCTAACCCTCTTATCCACTGATGCTCTCGCTTCAACCAGTAGCACCCTTCACCAACTCAGACCTTGATGTCGTGGTGGGCCACCTCAGTCTCAATCTTCTCCTCATTCATATAGCTCTCCATAGAAAGATTACACTGATAATCTGATACAAGAAACACGTTAGCTACTGATAAAGACAAGGCTGGGTGATGAGAGGTTTTACCCTTAAACTTGCGGGCAGGCACACGAGCTTCGAACATGGCGTCCAGCTCAGCTGGAGTTCTTCCCTTGGTCTCGGGGAGGTAGAGGAATGTGATAGCGATACATGCGGCCATCCAACCAGCGAAGACGAGGTATGTCTTGGGGCCAAGGTTACCACTACATTCCACGGTTCGTTAGTACTATAGAAGACCAGACAGAACTTCTTACAAGAAGGGAGACTTACGCGTCAGGCTGAGAGATGTAAGGTAGTACATAAATGACAACAGTAGAGAAAGCAGCCAGAGTCAAGAAAGAGAAAGAGCTGGTCTTGTTGCGGAGGCGGGCAGTCGGCATCTCAGCCGAGACGACATAAGTCAGAGGACCAAATCCAGCCGCAAAGAAAAACGCGAAGAGCATGCACATGCTCGCGATGGCCTTGGAGATCATGGGGTTCTTGTGATAATCAAGGAATCCAAGGACTCCAACCACGAGATCAATCAAAAAGACCATAGTGAAGGTGGTGAGGGCAAGAGTTCGGCGGCCAACTCTGTCGACAAGGTAGATGCCAGTGACTGCGCCAGCTAAAGCGAGGATGGCGCCAACCATGGTCAGAAGGAAGGGGGATACATTGCCGCTAACGGTGGCCAAGAAGATGGTAGCGTAGTTTGTAGCGAAAGCGATACCTGAGAGTTGCTGCATGTTGCCAATGGACATGGCCAAGAGAGTGCGGCGGAGGTTGGTTCCACGGAAGATGTCCATCCAAGGAACCTTGGAGTCATCTTCACGGATAGATGCTTGAGCCTTGAGAGCTGCGAATTCGGCCAGGATCTCTGACTCCGGATAGCCACTACGAACGCCCCGAAGAGACTTGAGGGCATCGCCGTCACGAGACTTGGTGAGATACCAGGTTGGCGAATCGTCGATGAAGAAGAGACCAACAAAGAGAATCAAGGGGAAGAGAATAGCGAGACCGAGGGGAAGGCGGAATGCCATTGGAGACATCTCAGTGCTCATTGACCAGTTGACACCACTAGCGACGATGGCTGCAGTGTTGATGAGGACGATGGATGTTCCGACGATAGCGCCACGGACGTTCTCGGGTGCGATCTCAGCCATGTAGGTTGAACCAAGGACGATGAAGAGCCAAATGGCAACATCTAAGAGGAGATGGTCAGTACATGCCATAAATAACATTTGTGATTGAAGACTTACTCGCAATCCAACGACCGATAACAATTTCCACAAGACCGAAAGCAGCAGTCTGGATGGCACTTCCAACAGCACTAAAGATGCAGCCAACAAGGATCATCTTCTTGCGACCATATTTGTCGGCAAACCTGGCGGCTAGAGGTAGGCCCAAGACACAACCGGTGACAGGGAGAGCAGTGATGATGGATATATCAGTCGAAGTCAAGTATGGCAAACCATTGGGGAGATGGGAATGGGACATCTGGTTAACGAAGGGAGCCATGGCGAGGATACCTCCACTGATAGCACCGTCGTAGCCAAAGGTAAAGAAGGCCATGGCCATAAGGAAAGCTTAGCCTTGGTGTTAGCTGGTACACTATAAGTAGACTTTGGAGAGATAGACTCACTGGAATATACCAGCTTTGGACTTCGAAAGAAGTTGCTCAGCGAGTTGGTTCGCGGCGAGGCATGATGAAATTCAACAGTCATGGCAGAGGTTGGGGCAATTGCCAATAAGAAAAGTTGAAAGAAGGAAACGATAAGATTGAAGATGAAGCGACCAAGTCTTAGTCAAAGAATCCTGAGAATTGCGAGCCCAAGAGATTGTGTGCTCTTATTCCAAGATGATATGTTCAAACTGGTGGGTTCGATGTGAAGTTATATACAAGCCCCAGCCTCGATTCCCAGATTGGCGGTGGTGCGGAGACGTGAAATTACCTTGGGGAAGATGGGGAACCTAGACTGTCCTTTCTGGGGCTAAAGTCTGGGGGAATGGAGAGATCTCACAGGGTCAAACGATGGTTTGGGCGTGATTGATTTCTCAATTTGCAAAGTCTTGCCATCCCTCACTACGGCTGACCTATGCCGAGGACACGCTATAACGAGCGTCACTCTAGTGAATGTTCTATCACTCTTTGGGCAAAAAGCCGGTGGATCAGGGCATGTGAGGGGGACAAACCATTGCCGCCGTGCGCTACCGAGAGAAACGGGGATATTCCTAATGCGGATAAGTACAGCGCCGCTAACATTGAGTCTAGACTCGCGAATGGCTTGGGTGACAACCAGGAGATATCTTTATGGAGTGATCAATTTTTATCGTTATTGATTCAATATTGCAAAGAGTCAAGCAAACAAACATCGGGAACGGGTTCGTGGAAAACACCGAGATTGTGGAGATATCTTTTTTCAGATCTATATAACACCGAAGCCAACTACCGGTCTCAATTCCCTCTTGACAAGGCTATTGCAAACTCAATATTCAACGAGATTCTACTGTTATCGTTGTCGCCATCAATTGACTGTCTTTAAAACAACTATGACAACATCCGACTATACCTTCAACCACCCTGAGCTGGGCACTATCGTCGGTTTTGCCAGAGACGACGATGTTGTCCAGTTTCGCGGTATCCCATTTGCCTCAGTCCCCGGTCGCTTTCGTCAAAGCATCTTGAGAACTGGACAATTGCCTTCACAGCCTTTTGATGCTCGTCAACCAGGGTGAGTTTGTACAGCCAAGCACTTGACAACATATTCAACTAACTCAAACCTTCAGACCTGAATGCCCTCAACTGGCTCTTCCTTTTCCTTGGTATTGGACGGCACCACCACCCAGTGGGTATCCCACTCTAGAAAAGCCTAACCAGGATGAATTCAACTGCCTCAATCTTTCCATCACTGCACCGCGAAAGGTCCTTGAATCAGGCGAGAATGTCCCAGTCTTGGTCTTTATCCACGGCGGCGCATTCATGGGCGGAAGTCAATCCATTCAGTTATCTGGACGCGAAGTCTACGATGCCACCAACTTGGTGAGATCAAGTCTCGCTCGTCAGCGGCCAATTGTGGTGGTTACCATCAACTACCGCGTGGGAGTTCTTGGCTTTCTAACTTCTGAAAAGCTGGCTGAGCGAAGTCGTGCTGATGGTGAGGCGGTTGGTAACTACGGTCTTCATGATCAAAGACAGGCACTGCAATGGGTCTCTCGATTTATTACTGGGTTTGGAGGTGCTTCTGATCGAATTACCATCCATGGAACTAGCGCTGGAGGTGCCTCGTGCCACTACCAGGTCAACTTCCCTAACCGCAAGTTCCAGAGTGCTATTTTATCCAGCGGGACATCTGTCGGCCTCGCATCGCGACCTATGGCATGGCATCAGGAGCGGTTCAACTATGTCGTGTCTCACATTCCAAGTCTGGAAGCAGATGGATCGGGCTTGCTTGACTCATTGGTAGATCTTCCTCTGAATCAGCTTTTGCCAGCAACGCCACCTTCGCTCTATAGCCCACTCGTCGATGGTGAATGGGTTCCCGAGGCGGGTCTTAACGCGTCCCTGGAGAAGTTGAGCAAGAATGGCGAAGGTTTACCAAACCTGATGATCGGCGCGACAGAGTATGAGCGTGATCTTACTTTGCTACTATTGTCAGACCTTTCAAAGCCTCTGCCCCATCCGCCTCTACCTGAGGCACAGATTCTGCCAATCGCGCAGGAAGTACTTGCAGGCAGCGCTGTAGTTCCTCAGCTCAACTCGAATGACAGTCCCTTTTGCATTCCTACCATCGCCAAAGCATACAATCTGAGTCGAGACAAGTCTTGCTTGGACTCTTTTGAGGACATAGCAGGTCTAATGGCTGATATTGCTTTCCGCATTCCACCCTTGTACTCGGCAGCAGTCATCAAAAAGCATCAAAAGTCGAATGGAAACACCGCCAAGTCCACGCCTGTTCTGGTCTACGAGATTCAAGCTACAAACCCATACAAGAACTGGCCGCTGGGGTATAAGAGGGCCAACCACGGTATCAACGATGTCATTCTCTTTAACCCAGCTGAAGACCAAGTCCCAACCGAACACCTTGAGAGCTGGAAAGCTGCTGTAAGCCAGGTTCAGGCTGCATGGCTTGACTTCTGTTACGGGAAGATGCCCTGGACTCCTTTTGAAGAATCAAATGATGTTAACTCATTGGGAGGTATCTATGTATTCCCAGATGGCGGGCAAGGCAGACTATGTCAGACATTGGATGAAGTTGATGGTACAAAGACAGCTGCACGATGGCGTGCACTATTGAACACTGCTCTTGAAGGTATTTAGATATATTTTATCTTCAGCGACAGTCACAATGCCAAGATATAAGCTCACTTTTTGTGCATCGCTACTATAACGTAACTAAGATTGTGCTTATATAGTAAGGCAGATATTAACATAGAGCCCGTTGGGTTTCCACATCCAGTTACCTGCGAGGTGGTATTCGCAACTTATTAGCCTTATTATTAGACTTATTCTTTTAACAGATTATGCCTAGAATGGATACAGCAAGGCAGAATAGCATTAGTACTTTCTGCCAGCTTTCTTCTATTAAAGCAGCTTAGTCTGCTTTTTATTACACTCTGCTTTAGGATTCCTTAGCTAACTGCAGTTTGCACACTTTCCTAACTCTTTTTATATATTTATAGACAGGTAATTAATAGCTTTTTGTTATTTTTACTCTTCTTATAAGGGCTGATAAACATAAATATATAATTTAGTTTGTATAACTAATGTATGGTACTAAAACTTTACGTTGGATAATTCAATATCAGAGAACGGGTTACATGATTAAGATTCTATACTAGGAGTTAACCCCTCAACTACACCGCTCGTCGCTGACCTCACTTAGTTGGTCATTGTGAGGTACATTGCAAGGAGCCATGTTATGGCACAGAAACTGTTCTGAGTAAAGCCCCACTTATAGACTGTAGTAACAGAAGTCTAGACTCTGGTTGTGGAGCGCTGAAAACAGACTGATGCCTGTGCAACACCACTTTGCGGATATTTACGGGCTTGGTCTTATCCTTGCAGATAGTATACCAGTAAGATAGAAGGTGAACTGCGTCCGATGTGGAGAAGTATATGCAGATCGATATACCAACACCCGCATTCGCAGATGGGGGCCAGAAAAATAAATTCCTTAACTGGCTGTATAATTTTGTGAAATGTCTTTAGAATCTGTCTGGGCCGTCAACAGGATGTTCCTTGTTCCACCAACCACTTGTCCCGCCTCATCACTATCACTCTGACTCCCTGTATGCATATACGTTCTGTGTTGTTCAATATCCATATCTGACTGTGGCACGGTCCGTTCTATTGCTTGGCGCATATTAGTGATTATCACCGCATTTACCGTTGTTGTCCAGGGAGTCCGTGACATAGGACTATTGGATGAAATACGACATTGATCAGCACAAAAGAATTGCTGAAAAGCATTGACCTCGAAAGGATCTTTCTCTGTAGTTAGATAGCTCAAAATGACAGAACATAGTTTGCGTTTTGGGAAATACCGTATCAAACTATAGAACCCAGTAGGGTCTGTAGGCTTAAGATACTAAAAAGCTGCAAAAATATCAGCTTGTCATTAACTGGCTAGGATATAATACAACTATAGTGGCTTCTTACAGCCGAGTCAGCAAGCTGCCTGGTTTTACAAGCCTCTTAAAGCTGCAGAAGGCCTGCATTGGATATCCACGGGCACTACCGAACTTCATGAGTTGATAGGGTAACGTACGTGATATTACGAACAAGTTCTGTCAGAATACAGATTCCCCAGTGCGGATCAACTAGGGTTAATGCACGCAACTATACCAACACATCAACTAACTTAGGAAGGTCTTCTGTCCATATCCTTGCCTCACTTTTTGTTGACTGCAGCCAAGAGACCTGTGTAATACGAGCTGTGAGTTAATACTTGATGAAGCTGTAGAGCCTTGATAGCACTGGATGTTCAGGCTTTCATCTTGGATAAACGAGTTTCCAGCGAAGACTTTTACATGTTCGCACAGAGCACTGTAGGGCTTCTCAACACCGCGGCTCTTCTTCTTCTTCTTCTTCTTCTTCTTCTTAGGAACAAGCATACGTAACCTCGGCAGAAAAGTGCATTTCGGCCGAGAATATGCACCTCGAGCTCTTGGGGGCGGGATAGAATCCACTCTGTTACCTGCCGATCTGTTGGCCAAGACAGGTAAGCATGCCCGACGTATTGCATGGAGTAATTAGGACTCTTATGATCTTATGAAAACTCGGTCAGTGCGGGTCCTTCAGCTTAGAGGTTGGGGAATAACCGGCGCAGTATAAATAGAAGTCTCGTCACCGCAGGACTTGAATCAACCGGTCAAGCACCTCATTCCTCAATTCAAACAGACAACATGAAGTTCGTCACTCTTGCCGCTACCCTCCTCACTCTCGGCTTTGGAGCTAATATAGCTTCTGCCGCATGCTGCAACGTCCAAGCTTGCGATGGATTTGACCTTAAGGGCAAATGCACGAGTGGTTGCTACCCTTATGAAAAGACGGTCAATATCAAGAGAAGTGGACTTCGCTCATCAATCGCTTCTGGGAAGACTGGCAAGGGATGCACATGTACCTTCGGCATAGATAAGTATACATCCCGTAACCTAGCTGCTAGCCCTATTACATCAAGCTAATACGTCAAATAGTCGATCCTGTATGGCGGTCAATAGCAAGGGCCAAAACGCCCCTAAGGGGTGCCATACCGGTATAAATAAGATGTACTGCCTGCGTTCTTAAGAGATCATCAAAGAAGATGCAATACTTCAGATGTATCAGGGTTCATTTCAGGGCTTCAAGAATAGCTATTATCTATAACTTTCATCTATTGTTTATTTATTCTTTGTATATCCTGGTGCGGTGTGAACCGCCACCGATACGGCATCTTAAGTCCAAGAGGAGTAAACAAAACAATACACACAATCTGTCTGAAATCCTGATTCTTTCTGTTTCCTCTTTAACCTATTCTCAGACATTACCTTTTATAGTCTCCATAGTGCGAAAACCAACTACAGCAACGGCGTAAACAAGCCAGCGCTTATTATGTCAACTCAACCAATCAAATAAAATCCCTCAAGTTAGAGTAACTAATACATCACACGTGCAGCATGTAATCGACCAACCTGGAGGGGAAAATATAAATTCTCCCAGGCCACTACCCTACATCAGATAGCTGTAGATGCTACTCGACTTTAAGATGCCACCGTGGCATGATTAGCGGTAGAGAAGTACTTGCTATCGCGATCCAACAAGTAGCCCAACTACGTGTAAGCAAATCTAGAACGGGTTATTTCAATCTGTCGCCAACCCCTTCTACACGTGCTTTTCATTCCATTTTACCAGCAGAATGTCAGATTCGCCACTCTCTCTATTGCTAGCTTTCCTCCAGCAATGACCTCCCTCTTCTCACGATTGACTGCCTAAAACAATTGCCAAGCAACTGGAAGAGGCAGCTGCTATCTGGCCACAGCCTTGTTGTTCCACTTAACAAGGCCTTCCTTAAAATTTGGCTCTGGTAAGAAGTTAAGGACAATGGATGTCCTCACTGTCCAGGAGCAGAAATATTTTGCCAGGACATCATCGCCGTTGATGCGCGGTAGCACATATTGGTCTACAATCCTCCACAATAAGGAATCCCAAATATTCAACCGTGTCGCTAATCCTGATAATTGCTTATCCCTTCTGACTTGCGTTAGGCGAGCTTGGTAGAACTCGATGAAGAGTTTGTTGAGTTCTGTAGTAGACAGATCTGGGCTTTCTGGCAGAGAGGGTTTCAGCATGTTTAAAAGAAGAACCACAGACTGCCACCCAGTATTGACCCCAAATCCGATATTTGGAGTCATCTTATGGGCAGAATCTCCAAGCAACAACACTCTATCCTTGAACCATCTCTTAGCAACACCTTCCTCGAGTGGCGCAGAATACTTCCATGTCTTATTTGCCCAAACTTGCTCAAGCGTTACGCGAGGAGCTAAAAAGACCTTTCCATACTTTCTCATTACTTCTTCTTCCATTTCGGCAGTAATGCGCTGCCTTTTTTGTGTTGGTTTGTTGAATTTTTGGTAGATAAGGAAAAAATATTTTTCTTTGGAAGGCACGATGAGTTGAGAACTGAAGCCATCTGAATGTGTTTCGTAGGCGACACCGTATTCTAAATCTGGAGAGAGAAATTCGCCATGACCGTACACGCCGTAGAATGTAGTGGTGAAGTCGCTATCGACCAAGCCATTCGAGGTCTCATCCACAAAGGAACGAGCTTTGCCGTTGACTCCATCGGCGCCGATAAGCATGCTTGCAGTATACGAGCTACCATCCTCGCATTGAACTTCAACATCATCTTGTTCCGACTTGATTGATGTAACCTTTTTATTCAGAAGCACGTGATCACTCAATGTTGTGATATGACTCTTGAGCAGTTGAATGAGCGTTCCACGTTCAAAGAGCATCCAGGGGTGTCCATGACTAATACAGTATAAGCATCAAAGGTACTAACATAGGGTTGAGAGTCAACTCACTAAACGCCGATGTTCTCAATCATGTTACTCCAAGACATGACGGTACCATCTCGTTTGAGATTGCATTTCCTCTGAATCGGCAGATAAAGCTTAAAAGCTTCTTGCAACAGATCAAGCTGGTCTAGAAGCCGAACACTCTGCGGCCAGAGACAAACAGAAGATCCCCAGTTCAGATCTGTATCGTTCCGCATTTCGAGTATAATAAAGTCTATTCCTGTACGTTGGAGAACAAGGCCTGTTAGGAGGCCATTGAGGCCAGCGCCAACAATGAGGCATCTGAACCCAGCCATAGCACTATTATGTGGGAATCCGGAAGTAAAAAAGAGAGGTCGAAATGGAAGAGCTACAATAACTTTCGAAGTCAGTTGGCTGCCTTTTTATTCTGAGTTCTGGCCACTGCCTAGCTGACGCTGCCACTCTTTTCGTACTGCTGCAGTCCGTGTTTTCCGAGTCGCTCACCATCAAATGTACTGTGCATATTTTCGAGGACTCATAGTCCATCCTAAACAGGCTAGGTTTAGCGAGTACCTCAAGTTATTGGCATCCGAATACAGCCACCCGTAATAGCTTACAGCCTGACTGAGATAAGAGATTAAGACTTAGGACATTCTAGGCATCGATTAGGTCGATATACAATTCACATTCCAAAATACCACGTCATGTGTCTAAGAAACTTATTCGAGAGTTAAAGACTTGTTAGGAAGAGGAAAGATTCCAAATCTATGTACATACAGTGTAAGCCCGAGTGAATTGATGTCAGCTTGATGACATTTAGCGCTGAGGTGGCTTATGACTGATAACACCTGGTGACCTGAATCTAGTGGAATTTGCGGCTGAGAAGTTGTGCCACCTTCTAAGAATACTATTGCTGTACAGTAATCATTCCGTTTCAGAAATCCATGAAGCGAATGAGGAGCTGGTGTACAGAGTATGTGGCGGCTGATATTGGCGCCACAAACGTTACGGTCAAATCATAAAACTGCGGTGACTGCACACATGCTGCATAATTTACGGAATTACATTCACATTCGCGTTGGATTGGAGTGAAAGCCAGGGTGCATGCTGCCATGTCTGGCTCATGTCTCAGCCACGTACTCTCAAGTTTGGCACCAAGGCAGTTTCTCCAGGCAATTGAAGACTCATGTCTTTCTGCTATATATAGCTTTATCGAGAGAACCAAAGGCGACCCATTACAGGCGAATATTTATCCACTGTCTTCTGAAGCGTACACCAATCACAGTTTGGCCGCGTCTAAACACAACGGATCCTGAATTAATATATGGAGAATTTATCTGACTGTAAATGGTGAGGCTCAAAGGCGCCATGCACGCGAGACCTTATGCCCCAGATTGCATAATTAGTAACTTGTTCAGAAGTCAGTCTCTGTGTTTTCTGGTAGTAAGATTGGAATTGTATATATATATATGATTTGTCAATCGGACGCCCAGCAAGCTAGCCTAGTCAGTTACAATCAATACTTTCATTTACTTATCACAAAATATAATGCTTATCGGCGAGTAACTATATTTTAAGTCTATTAACAATTTAATATGTACCGAGATTTATCCACCTATTCTATTCCAGGCATGATTCCCATTGCGCCGCCGCCACCAAGTTATCTTCTTCACTCATAAAGTACCCAGCAACTCGGCCAGCAATACACTGGAAATATCTGGTACCGTCCAAGCAGGCCAACTCAATGACAAACTTTGCAGATACAAAAAGCTTCACAAACCCTCTCCAATCATAGTAATGTTTGAATCTGATTTTTCTTTCAATATGGTAGGATATGTGTCTGAGATGGAAAACTGGGCAGTACGATACTTGATCAGTTCCATAGCTTTCTCAGGACTCAGTGTGATGTGGATTCTCAAAGAAAAATAAGAAGTCGAGATATCGCTCTTTTCGTAAACTTTCTCTCCAGTATTAGTGTTGCCAAATCAGTCATTTTCGTTGGGAATTGGGGCCGAAAACAGGTTATCTGACACCCATGCATTCTTGAACATAACCTCGGATATATTCTTGGTGAAGTTAACTTGGAGTTGACTGATTTTGCCACCGAATACCATGTTTAACTGATGTAAGACAGCAGGCGGACCCAAATCTAACCACTCGACTGGTGTTCCGAGATAGATCTTACTCCAGACATTTCCGAGTCTGCTGACTATAGTTTTTGGCTTGCTTACACTTTCCTATTTCAGTCATTTTCGCGGAAGCGACCCTATGCAACTCTAAAATTAGCCAATTAAGTCACCTATAACCTGGATTTGTCGTTTAGGTGGGAATGCCAATGCTCAACTTGTTACTTTGTAAACCTTGAGACGGGAGGTTATGATGTAACAAACACCGGTTCAATATGTGTCCACGTAGGTATAGCATACTCAACGTTCACCTGATCATTCTCTTGGTTCGTCATGACTCCGGCTTGGAAAATAAGAAATGTATATAAAAGAAGGCCAACCTACTCAACCAGAATACAACAGCACACTCAAGCATCTCACACTTTTAAACACTTGCTTCTCAAACAACTCTTTTTCACCAATTTTGCCCAATTTCCTACTGATGAAAATGCATTTCTCCCCTCTTATTATCTCTGTCCTTACCTCGTTGGCTGTTGTGCTCGCTATGCCCCAGCCCGAGGTTTCCAACCAAGCAAAGACTTTTGAAGTTTCTGGAGCCTCTATGGATAAAGGGTTCAAAATTCCTGCGGACATCCCTAACGGTCTGTACCGGGTCAATATTGACAACAATGGCATTGCACATCATACTAAGGTAGACATGGCCAAGGAGAGCGGAAGCCCAGCTGATGATTCCATCACTCCTTTGGATATGAGCATCATGGCGAACTGGGTGGCTACCTGTGCGGGTTACTCCGTGGACAAAGAGGGTGCCGGCAATACTGTCAGTTCATTGAAGTGGGGATGCGGCAGTGGTTACGATGTTCTTTCAGGCATACACTACTACACTATCTGGGATAGAGTAGTGACTTACTATTGCAACAACACTAATGGAACCTACAAATGCTCTGATGCGATTATCAGGGCTGTCCTTCAGGGAGATGTTAGTAATAAGTGCGGTCGATACAGAGCAGGCTGGTCTCGTTGGGTGACTGGCGGAGGAGCCCTCAGCATCGGCTACGAAAACTTGAACTCCGACAAGTCTTTCTGCGGAAGGAGCCATGAGATTTGAACAAATGGGCACGCTCTGCGGCTTAGTGGGGGGAGTATGAGTTTTTCGGGCTATTCGGGCCTTGGTGAGATTCAACGATATTTCTTCTTGAAATGAAGCACATTATATAACTATTTGGGAGAATATCCACGATCGTTTTCTTCTTGGTACCCCGGTAGATTCTTGTTACTTTGCAATACCTCCTATTATCTGTTTAAATATACGTCTATAGTCAAGAAGATATAAGATATTGGGCTGCAAATTTTGTAAATTATCGAACTTCTTATAGTTGAGCGCAGGATACTCAGCTTGCTAGGCTGTGGGCCAATATTTTGTCATTCGATGTATCATTTTATCCGCAGTTATAAAGCTCTCTTTATTCCAACTTAGAATATCTTCAGCGGGCGTCAAATGAAGCCGTTCCTAGACCAAAGAAAATTTGTACGTTTATAGTTGTTTGTGTCAGTCTGTTCGGAATCTGAAAACGTGTTTCAGCTTAATCTAACGATCGAAACCTACTGAAGCATATGCATCGTCAGTATTGCTTTGTTGAAAAAGGTGCTATCGGGTTTTGGTGTGGCTTACCCGGATTTCGTCATTGACTGTTGGTTGGTCTTGGCAGGGACTCGTCGCTGATCAAACCCATTTTGGCAAATGGCCGAATATGCTGATATCGACAAGAATAACAGTAAGACTACAAGATACAGCAACATCTAAAAGATTACCAACACGAGCCTTATAGTCCCAACGATGATAACTCGATTGTGTTGTCCCACCTCTGTCGGATCTGTTTTCACTCTGTACCAAGACAATATTGAGACTAGACCAAGCCACAGCAGCGCCAAGAGGTTCACAAAAGCTCCGAAAGCCCCTCGTCGCTCTGGAAACCCGAGAACCACATCATATTTAGAATTTTAAGCTTCCTCCGGGCATACAAGATGCGGAACCTCTGTTGTTGGGCCAATCTTGATTGATGCGGATGTTGATGTATGTGGAGGAAACAAAACGGGTATAATACAGAGTATCACTTGCTATATACTATTGTCATTTTTTCCTTCTTAATTACTTTTATGTTTCCTTCCTCAATTGAGTGCCCAGTCATTCACAATGCGTGGTTTTACTTCACTGGCTTTTTCATGCCATCTGGTTGCCTCCCTCTCGATCCCCAAGTATCCTGAGAAGAGAGCTGTCTCAGCTGGATTCGCTGTGTATAGCTGTACCCAACCAAATACCATCGCTCTCACATTCGATGATGGCCCTTTTGTATACACCGATTCCGTGCTCGATCAACTTGCTGCAGCTGGAATGCAGGCCACCTTCTTCCTCAATGGTTATAACCTCGGGAACATCATGGATTACCAATCCACTGTCAACAGAATGATCAGTGAAGGACATCAGGTTGGCTCGCACACCTATAGTCATCCTGATCTAGCAGGCTTAGGCGACTTTGACGTCGAACAGCAAATGTCTCTGCTAAGCAATGAGTTCACTAACATCATCGGTAAATATCCTGTTTACATGCGTCCCCCATACTTTAGCTTCAACTCCCAAACTCTTCGGATACTGGGTGAGTTGGGGTATAAAGTCATTATTGCTGATATCGACACCGACGATTGGCGTTATTCCTTTGGCGGTGTCGAATCCTCTTTAGCTTCATACTACGCAGGGCTTAATAGTGGTGGATCTATTGTTATTATGCATGATGTGCATCAGAATACAGTTCAGAATATCCTTCCGAGAATTATACAGGCAACAATAAGAAGCGGAAGGAGAGGTGAGTTGATCCATTTTTCTTCCATCTCATTATTCTGACAGTTTGATACAGCTGTTACAGTGGGAGAATGTCTTGGGGATCCCGAGACAAATTGGTACCGAGGCGGAGAGTCTCAAAACAGTAAAACTACAGAGTGGAACAATACCGGCACCCAGGTGATTCCAGTAGTTCAGACACCTGTACCAGAGAGAGCGGCCTCGTGGGAATGATTTATTTGGGAGGATTCCAGGTACAAGATTTAATAATTAGGCAACAAAATGTCATCTTTGCTTCGATTGAAATGCAAATTCTTACATAACATAATTCAGCCCCAACTTCTTGTTGGCCATGTCTCGCACTTCCCTCTGGCCTTCTGTCAAATCATCCTCCTCCGTATCAAGTCTCTTCAAACCCATAGCCTGAAGTCCTGCCTTTGTAAGAATATTCTCAACCTTGGCTCCACAATCTTCATGCTGATACTCTCGCTCCCAATCCCCATGTGAACGCGTAAAGTCAATTGGAACATCTCCTTTCTCAAAGGCCTCGCGCGTTTGCATCAACGAGTCAATGTTGTAGGGTGTGAGAGGGTTGCATGCATTGTATGACACGCTGGAATCAACCAGTCCCGGGTTTGTAGGATCAACGCCGTGGACCAAGTCACAGTGCCAGAATACATAATCCCCAGGGCGAACAGGTGGAATCCCGACAATGGCTCGCTTGATGTCAAGGTCTGGATGGCCTTCGACAGTGGGGAAGAATTGGGTCTGGCCTGGGGTTGCTCCCGGAAACGTGGGAAGCGAGTCATTGTACTCTCCTGTATGGAAGAGAGGTCGAAGCATGATATATGCCATAGACAGCTTCAAGCTTGGCAGAACTCGCAGGGTCCCTTCGCCAGTCTGAGTATGTGACAGGGACAGCCATCCTTGAAGACTTCTCCAGACCGAGCATGCTGTACCAGTATGATACAGATCACTTTGGGCCTTGACACGATGATCAGCAGACCAGGCGTCCCAATCTTGCCAGTTACCATCAAAGATAGCCTGGTAGTTCTTCCTATTCTCTTCGTCTTCCCATCTCTCAATAGCACCACTATCCATATGCGGATCCAGTGGGAACTGCCCAGGATCATCGCTTGGATAACGAATACGGATGCGGTCAGGATAAATAACTTGACTGTCTAAGTCAATGGGAATTGTAGGGTCAGAGACATGCCAAAGCCTGGAAACACATCTCATGGCTTCTAAAACCCTCGGGTGCGTTCGCATTTCCATTTGTGCTTTGGTCCAAAACACGTTCCAAGCTGCTGGCTTGTGATGCGGATGTCCACCAACGCCGGGATGACGTTTAGTGTAATCTCTCAAATCCGCCTCCCAGCGAGCTGCTTGCTCTTCAGGGACAACATTGCGAAGAATCAAGCAACCTCGTTCATGTACCAGCTTGGTGAAATCATCAGGAAGATTACCTCCTAGGAACGCGTAAGGATACTGCTTAGGAAACGAAGTTGCAGAAGGTAACATACCATTTTTCCGGACATCATCAAAGTTGATCTCAGGAATCAGGGCAGATCGATGCTGATCAATGTGATCCACTTCTTTTTGCAAAAGTTTAACAAGACGGTCATAGGACTCGATGACCTTTTGCTTATTCTCTGGCTGCACCAGCGATTTCTTCAACACAGCGAATCTTGGATCAAGAATGTCGCAGCTACTTGATGCGTCAGCCAACTTGAACTGGGCAAGTCGCAGATTAACTGGAAACGAACTTTAACTCAACCAGTTGGGATTCCAGATGATTCATGTTTTCCAGCCGATAATTGGACTTTAGGGTAAGCTGAGTATTGTGACAAAGATAATGTGCGTGGGATAGCAAAGGATAGCCAAACAGCTTGATGATGTCTTCTTTAAATGCAGCATCTCAAAAAGAAAGTTGTTCTTAAGCCTAGTTACGCAATTGGATATCGTTAGCCTCGTATGTACTCTATAGAGCCGCGGCATCATCTAAACAGGATTAGATTTCGGGGATAAGCATAAATGGTGACTGTCATTTGGCCTGGCTTGAAATAGCCGATCGCTAAATTGCCAACTTGACCGTGCCCACCACAAACTCCACTTGATCGGCGGAGACACTGACAGATGATTAGTGACGAGTTGGTCATGTTAGCCGATATACGCCGTGTAATTAGAGAATAATAATAACATGCATTTCTTGAACAAGCTGGATGCAATCAATGAGTCCAGGTCGGAAGTTCCTAGTCGGAAGTTCCTAGTCCCTCGTAACATTTCAACTGACCTCCAAATATCCCATATCATTATTGCAAGCCAGATTTGCGTTATCTTTCACATCCACAATGGCAGGACCAGTCTTTTCTATCAGCAGCCCTGAAACATGGCACTTAGCAGCAGACCTTAATGAGGAACTGCAAAAGGTCAGTGGAAATACTCAGTATCCATCTTCGAGCTCTAACTAAGATAATGGATTTAAAGATAATCAAAAATGGAGTGAAGGCTAGATTTACAGGCGATACTGGCAATCTCACTCTTGAAGAAACAAGAGCCAAGTTTGACGCCCTCTTCAAGCAAGATGCCGACAAACTTCGAGCTCAAATGCAGAATGACATTCGTGAGGAAGAAATTCATATTCCTGTAAGAGATGGATTCAAGATCCGAGCTCTTGTTTATCGCCCGAACGGCGCGATGGAAGAAGGTCGCCCGCTGGTCGTGCTGCTCCATGGCGGTGGCTTCATTCTTGGAAATGCTGAAATGGAAATGCCTACTTGCGTGGAAGCTGTTAGAAGATTTGATTGCGTTGCAGTCAGCTTGGAGTACCGTCTTTCACCAGAAGTCAAATTCCCGGTTGCCTATGATGACTGCTGGGATGCCTTGATTTGGGTAAGTCAACCGCATAAACTGAAGCCTACTTCACTAATTAATTCGAAAAGCTATCTCAGAACACAGCCTCACTTGGAGCTGATCCTTCTCGCGGGTTCATCTTTGGTGGAACTTCAGCCGGTTCACATCTCAGTATTCCGTTGGCTCATAAAGCCAGAGACGAAGGCCTTTCCCCACCAATCACTGGCCTCTATCATTGCGTACCGCCAGCCCTTATGCCACAAGCCCTCACTGACAAGTACAAACCCCTCTACAACAGCCGAGAGCAGTTGAAGAATGGCATGGCACTCACTGCCGAGTCAGCCAAAGTGTATGACACAGCTGTCGAGCCAGATTTTACCTCTCCACTCTGGAACCCTCTTCTCTGGCCGACCGGTCATAAGAACTTGCCCCCTTCTTTCTTCCAAATATGTGGCGCAGATATGTTGAGGGACGAAGCGTTGATCTACGAGAGGGAGCTTCGAGTCCACAGCGGGGTGAAGACCAGGACGATTGTATATAAAGGCATGCCACATGTTTTCTGGTATGATTATCCATCGCATAGCCTGAGTGCTAGATTTACGAAGGATGCTGCCGATGGTTTGGGATGGTTACTTGGTCGAGAGGATTAGTTAGCCGCCATGCATGTAGACCTACAAATAGATCGATGCCCATATCCAGAATCCTTGTTGTCAAACCCAGTCGAAAACATTTATTTTGCTATTGCTCTCATTCTTGCAGGGCTATCCAGCCTCTATGCGAATATTTAGAGTGTGACAATAATTCATCAAGCGGGCCTGTACTGGGTCAAAGACGGTTTGCAATAATGACATGGTGCTGAGACCAAACAGTCTATTTCAATCTAAATAGAGGCGGAGACGTCAGCACAAGATTACCAAAAAAGATCAATCACCCAGCACAATAATAGTAACTAATGGAAGAAATGGCTGACATCGAATTCAGTTTCTAGCTAAACTATCACTCCTTTACCACTATTACTCCTTGACCGAGTGAGCGATAGAGATGGAGTGGCTTTTGGCATCTTGATCCTTGGGGGGGACTCCATTTTCATTAGCCTCAGAAAGTTTCCGACCATGACAAACTATCCCTTCAAACAGCCCATCAATCTCTTCGAGAGACAGACCCTTCGTCTCAACCCAAAATACAGCCACGAACACAGTCTCCAATAGGTCCCACGCTCCGATGATGAAGTACAAGCGCCAAGAGATAGCCTGAAGAGCGATGGGAAATACGAGGGTTGTTCCAATACTAGATGACCTGTCAGTTGTGTTTAGATAGTGCTTTGAGTCTCTTACGCGAAGATAGCCAGTGTGCCAGCCCACATGGCCATTCCATTGGTACGAATGGAGTAACTCAAAACCTCGGGAGGATAAAGCTGCGTGATGGGTGTGACGCCAACGCTATAAGCCCCCATAAATAGAAAGATGGCAGCGACGGTGCCATAGATTCCGGATGTGTCTTTGCTAGTACTGAAGGCTATAGAAGTGTCAGCCTAGGTTTGGAGGAGTCCTTGGTATATCATACTCTTTGTCAGTGCACCGATGATAAACATCAGAATTGTCATCCCAACGCAAGCAAAGAGGCACAGCGTCTTGCGACCAGCTTTGTCCATGAGGAATGTTCCGATCATGGCGCATACAAGACACCAAGATTGAAGGACGATGTTCTGGTAATGGTTAGTATTTGATGCGCGATCAGAATGTTGGTACATACGATTTGAAGTTGTGTAGTTCGATCGGTAATTCCAGCATTGGTCAACATATCACCGAGGAAGTATGATGCAATGTTGTTGCCACTTGCCATAGCAATGACAGCGACTGAGAGCGCAAGCATGACACGTCTCCTAGCAGTGCGTGTCTTGAAAAGCTCTGTGTATGAAAGTGTTTTACCCTCGGTTCGTTCCTTTTCGCGGCTGTCGATCATATCGTGATATACTTGGCGCACCTCGGGGTTCGACTGATCTCCATCGGCGTTGATCGAGGCGATGACTTTGAGAACCTGATCGGTCATGTCTTGGTGGGCGAGCCATCGAGGGGATTCGGGCGTCAGAAGGAGACATCCAATGCAGATAATAGAGAAGGTGCTTTGAAGAAGGATGGGTAGTCGCCAAGACCATTCTCCAGGAATCTCAGCAGTTCTATAAGTAACACCCGCAGCAATGAGGGCGCCGACGTAGTATACGGAGAAGGTGATGCTCAACCCAAGTCCTCGAATCTTCGGTGGAAGGGTCTCAGCCAACCAACTGTTATCGGGTCGGATTAGTAATGGAACCTGGACGAGATTAAGTTTACTTACGTCGAACCAGCAATACTGGAAAGTCCCGATGCCAAACCGAGGATAATTCGACCAGAAAGAAACATGGCAAAGTTTTGAGAACCAGTGACCAGCCCAATGCTGAAAAGCTTTGTTATAAGAGCCATCAAAATGGAGTTCTTGCGGCCAACGACGTTGACAACAGGACCCATAGTCAGGGATGCGATGCCCCAGCCGATAAAGTTGGCCGAAACGTTCAAAGCCCGAGTTGTCGTATTGAGGTTGAGAAACTGGGTGTACGAAGGCATAATGTTGATACCGCTCATGAGTGCTGAGTCGTAGCCAGAAGTCGTAGCATAGACGGCTGCTGTTGCAACGAGAAGCATGACAGTGACTCGACTCGACTTGGGCTGGAAGGGTCCAGTGATACCGGTAGGTGCCCACATTTCGAAGGTATAGTTCAATTTCAGCTAATTGCAGTGATATATGGTGATAATGATGTGTTCTTAAAGTGTTGAGAGATAACTGAGTGAGAACATGAAAGATCGTTCCAGCATGGAGGATTAAGTATGAAGAGCCAGGTTGCTAGTCCAGACAGATATCCCGACTACCACTTACACAAAGCAGCTTACAATAGCCCCCATGTCTATTGGGGTAATTTTGGATCCCACCCTGCACGTCCGGATCCGACAATTTGGATATGGGGAAGTGGGAGATCAGAATGCGGGGTGAAAATGCAGTGCGGAGGTTGGTCTAGATTCTTGAGGCTAAATCGTAGCAACCACTGTCGGCTATTTGGTGTAAGGTGGATGGGATTCGTTGCCGATCGGCTATTTTCCAGCTGAACTACATCAATTGCTGATAAGATTACTTCAAACTAACATGAATGACCGTTATTGGAATAAACACCGACAGTTAAAGACAAAACAAAGTGCCGAGCTATTGATGCGTACCCCTAGACGCTTAGAATGAATCCTATATTATCATTCGGAAAGCATATCCCCACTGCCTTTCACTATTATCTAGGCTAAGTGCAAATCGCATCTCGTACAAAGAGATCACAGGTCTTTATGCGTCTATCGGGTAGCATGTACCTTCGTGTCCAGCGCCAGCCCAAGGCAGTTCCACGAATTTTGCACTTGCTCTTAAAGTCAGCATCACTAATTGTCCCATTGTGAATCTCATCACACGTCTCCGTCAAAAGTTGCCTAAGATTATTTTAGTCTTATCTCGAAAGACAGGTTCAGGAGGATACTAACTACGTCCTTATAGTATGACTCGCAAACGTCTTTAGTAATACGTTGATTGGTGAGCCACCAAGCGTCGTCACTGGCATCTGTAATGTGGAGACAGCAGCTGTGGTTGCTGAGATCTTCACTACTTGACATGTGTCAGCTTGGGATCGCTAGGGGGTTAATACGCTTGGACTGCCCCGATAAGAAGCCAGGAAAAAAGCAGGGACTTGATGCTGAGCATGGCTGTTGATGGTGTTTATCTGAAGTAGATGTTGAATAGAAGTGCAAATCCCGACGCGCAAGAAGAAGAGCGCTGAGTATAAAGAAACACTCCGTACTATAACAGTAATTCAATTTCCTGTCATTATAGAGATAGGTCACTTAGTCGTAAACATTTCTGTGTCAGGTACCCTGTAATTCGGCAGTTATCCTTTATGCGTTTACTTGGTTTTGAAGTATTCTCCAATCAGCTTTAGCCCTTGTGGTGTTTTAGACTTTTCTGTACTATATCCCACTGTCATCATCATTAATTCTATATGCTTTTGGAAAAACTGTCGATTATTAAATGTCAGGAGTTCAAGGCCATTGCCCACCGACCTCTTTACATTTGAAGCTAGTAAAAGACATTCTTTTAGAAATTCATTCAATCTTCGTATTTTCGCTAATGGGATATCGTGCATAACTAACTCAACAACCTTGACAGAGAAGAAAACGCGGGGAAAACTCAGTTCTAACCGCATGGAAATAGCCCTTGGTCCTTTCATCCAAAGGCCGACCCGACACTGCAATTCGAATAGCTTGCTTTGCTTGTCGATAATTCTCTCCATGTGACGCAAGATGTTCAAAGCGATCCAAAACCCATGTTCGATGGAGTATGTCATCTGACTCGATAGCCACGACAAATAATGGCCAGCTTAGTTTTGCCAGGCCTGAGTCACCTTGGTCGCGATGAACCTTGAATGCCAATGACATGATTTCTTTCATAGCTTCTCGCTGTTCGGATACCAATGCGCTTCCATGAATGATACGGAGGAAGCAAACAAAGATAGCGTGAAAACAGGAAATGACACATGTCAGCTCCATCACGAACCGTCTATGAGGACCTTCATCTGGCAACCCAAGCCTGTTGGCAACATCAACCAGTTCTCGATATCTGTTTCGAACACTTTGAATAGCGCCTGAAACAGCCTTTCGTCGAGATTCATATAAAGAACCGTCGCGATACTCGGCTGCGGCCAGGTCACCAACCATGAATTTGAGCTGGCTGCATTCAGCATCCAGGCAGGATAGGGTACTGCACTGCAGGTCCTCTAGAAGCTCGTTTTGTGGATATGATCGTCCCCATAACTCATAGTTGGCGAGGGCAGAGCGCCTTTGTAGATCTCGTATACGTTCCAGTCTTGCTTCGGCCTCTTGGTCTGTCAAGGCATAAGAGGTACCGCCCAGGAGTGAGTTGAAAGCCCCGCCGAAACCGTTAAGGACTGCACCACCATCTGCGTGGGAGAGCCATACGAGTATTCTGCATGAAACGGGGCAGAACCTGTCTGCCTCAATGACTTGTGAGAGACGGGTATGTGGTTGCCCAAGTAAAATTGACGTAGCTCCTCGCATATGTGCATCAAAGCCCATTCCGCAACCATCACCAAACTTGAGTTCATACAACAGCATAAGCCACAAGGTCGCCAAGACAGGAGGTAGATTGGTGATCTCGTCGGGATTCTTAGTCACCGCAGCCAGCATCTGCAATCCATCTCTGTAGTGCTGAATCGATCTCAGCTTCCTGAAATCTGCTTCTGCTTCGGGAAATTTGGCCTTCTCAGACCACTGCTGGCCACTGATGGCACAAACCATGTGAAGAACCATAGGACTTTGCTGTGCCAACTTCCATACTAGGCCAGGTCCACTGTGTGGTGATATTCTCGTTCCGACCATACCAGGGAGGACGAATCGGAAGAAATGGATTGCAGAATAGTCGGATGGGAATAGGATTGCGGAGCATTCGGGTAAGAGATCCAGATCATACTGATCGATGCTGGGGTTGGGTGGTTGAACCTCCAGGTTTGTAGTGCGGGTACTAGTGAAGGATTCACCCCCACGTGTACCATGATCAGCTTCATCGGTGTACTGGTTCTGGCCAGAAGGAGAGACATTGGTGCTAGGAGTCGACGCGACATCTCCACTCGTGCTCACATCGACAGGCGATGATGGGCCAGCTGAAGAAACAGCATTAACACGCCTAGTGTACTTCTTCCTTGGGAGCCGAGTATAGTCACAGACTAGGTCCAGTCTTGTGCATCGTCGGCAAATGGGTCGAAGCTCGTCGCACTTTACTTTCTTGTCCCGACAAGTCCGACATCCGGCCCGCGACCGCTGCCCTGTCAGATTTGGCCGTGGCTTCGACAAGACGGGTAACTCAAGCGTATGATCTGGGGAAAGCATCTGAAGCAAAAATGACCGGCGTGCCTTTTTGGGCGCCTAATCGTAAAACAATGATAAAATGGAAATTTGTGACGAGAATCGGTCAAGGACTCAAGGTCTGTGCATTCAGGGACGACAGGAAAATCGTATGAGAAATTGAGAATACGGGACTCGGCAGATCTTGGCAGTTGACTCGAGTGGCTTGACTCAATGGAGTTGGTTTGAAATAGCCGATGAAAAATTGATTAAAATAAAAGCTTTGGTTGGTTCATAAAATTTCGAGGGAGGCATGGAATTGGACTTCGCCACCTAATTCATCGGCTAGTAAGCGATCGGTTTAAATCTCGGTTACTATACTGGGTTAGTCTGCTATAACCCTCTCAGTCTTAAATGTACATTAGAGAATACTGAAACGCTATTACGAGGTATATCGTCAACCTATTAATCAATTCTGATTTTTATAACGATAGCAACTTGGCCATGTAGTCCGTAGATACCGGGTTTAAGGTTTAGTGTTGACGACAGCAGTTAAAATATCAACTTTTCCTTATAACTAATGTCAATAGTTATGGTACCATTATTTTAGTTGCATCTTGCATCTTGTATCTAGGTTATATATCTAAATAAACCAAAAGTGAAGGCCCGCGAATGCACACTCTCAAGTTTGCCTGCTCACCTCTCCACCCTTTAATCCACCGAAACTAGAATACAGGGATTTTAAAAGCATTGAAATCGTAAGTCCAACTCTCAATAGACTTCTGGTCATCAACACACTCAAAGACCTTGTCATTCGTCCAGAGAGGTCTCTTGGGCCATTGACATAACATTTGAGTCTCTCCTTTGTAATTGCCTGAAGAAACAGTCGCATTGAGTCTGGACGGCTGCTTGCCATTCTCAACCCAATCGATCATGATGTCCATGTTGTTCTGGGGATATGGACCGGGCTGCAGAGTGTTGGTACCACAGTGAGCTGCTCCAGGAACAAGGTAGAATTGATACCACTTGGAAAGAGCCTTTTGGGCCTCTTGGTCAGATAGCTTTGGGTACAGGATGGACCTAACAGACTGCCAATAATGAACAGAAGATCCCGCAGGAACGCTAGGATCAGATTCACCATGGTAGTGAAGAAGCTTGCCACCAGCTTCTCTAAATGTTGTAAGATCGGGATGAGTTGTTTGAAGACTGTCGTAGTAGCGAACCATGCCAGTGTTCATCCAGTCAACTAGGGTATCATATGTGACACTGTTGAGGGTATCAAGATTATCGAGGTCCAGCAGTTCGATGAACTTGGTAACATACATCCCACCAGTTGAAGGGATGTTGAGAGTCCACTCATCGGTTTTGTTGTTGTAGGTTGGTTCGCCATCAGATAGTTCAGAACCGATTTGCCAAGACAGATAGGCCCTCTCCTTCTTGCTGTTGAAGAGGCCGTCGTAAATAGCTTGAGCAACAGTAACTCCCTCTGCAGTGATGGTTCCGTTCTGTTCCGGCGCATTGCTCATCTGACTACCTGGAGCTTGTCTCTTGCTGAAGCCAAAGCCAAGCGAAGAACCGGACTCAGCTGCACAGTAATACTTCTTTCCGATAAGTGACTTGAGGTCAAAGCGAAGCTTGCATAAATCTGTCCGGGAGATGACACCATCCTTTCTTCCGTCGAGCCCATCGCAAGCGTCAATAGTGGCGTTGACAATCTTCTTGAGCTCACACGGTGGAGGGTAGTAATCCAGGGTATGTTCAACAGTAGCGGGATAGACATGAAGGACTTGCTGTTGAGCAAAACGAAAAGCTGGTGCTCCAGCAATGACACCGTCGTATTCGTCCCCCCATCTCTGGACCTGGCTCATTCCCTCTCTTCCACCATCAGAGCAACCCTCATAGTAGGTAAAGACCCTAGTCGAGTTCGACATTCCGTAGAGTCCTTTTGTGATGTACTTTCCAATTTGAGTCATCTCGCCAAGGGCTTCATAAGAGAACATATATGTTGCATCCCAGTTGATAGAGCCGTTACCGATAAGGAATTTCTCGTCGAAGCTATAGTTGAAAGCATCGTACCCGCCATCCGTAGCTCCAGCAGCAGCACCATAATTGAGCCCGCCTGTAGTATCCGTATTGAGAGAATAGCCTCCTCCGCCAGCAACATAGAAGCGTTTCTTGAAGCTTGAAGGATCTGGAAAAGCGTATTTGAGATTGACCTTGTCTCCTTTGGTGCCATGGGTGTATGACACGGTGACGTTGCAATAGCTGTAGCTACCCGTGTCGCGGCGCATAGGTCCTCCGATTCTGGAACTGGCATTGTAAATGGCAGTGGAAGCTGTTACAGAAGATGGGATCATGTTGATGCCGAGAAGAGTTCCATTCAAGGGCAAAGCAGCTTTGAGATTCGAGACGGTGCATAGTTCCGAGAGAGATGCTGCAAGAGATACTGGAGCTAATCCAGCCCAGGCAAGTAGTGAACACTGACGCATGATGGTCAATTAGCGATGATATAGTCGGTAATGCGTGAATGCCCGCTGGAACAACCATCCAAATTGAGCGCCAAGAATCAGTGATATTTATATCCCAACACAACAACGCAAGCTTGGACAACCACGCCGCTCAATCCACTGCCGCGCGTTCATTCTGTATGATTATCAAGAATCTATAGTCGTACATTTACGGTTGGTGGTGGTCCGATATTCGCAAGCAGGCTTAGACAGTGCGCCCACATTCCGTGATTTCGGGATGTCCCGAGATGGGGATGCATTGTATACGTAAGCTATATTCGTCAAGTTCCAGACAACTTCCTATTTTTAGAAGAAAGAAATAATAGAATAAATTTACTATATTCTGAATTATTTAATATTCTTAGAGGCAATGCTGTTTGTTAGAGGCGTTAGGCTATAAGTTCTAAACTGCTTTAACTTTAATTATAGAGTATATTTAATTTGCAGATAGATTAAAATATTGCTGCTTTATTAAGTTATTAATCAAGGGCTTGGATTTTATAAAACATTACATATTGTCCGGCCTTTTCTCCTAGGAACCTGAAAAAAAAGCAAACAACAAAACATACCTCCAACATCACAAATTCAACCGTCACAATGAGATACTGTACTATCCGCGGAATACCATTTACCGCTCGCTATATGGACTTACGGATCCATGAGCTCCGAGTGGGCAAAAAATTGTGCTCCTACTGGCAACTTAATTGATGTAACGTAAAACAGTCCACGTTGACAGCAACCATTTAGATCAAGTTGCTCTCTCTGGAATCGGGAAGCTTGATGATGATGAGTCCTATGTCGAAGTTCCAATTGATCCAGAAAAGCGCCGCGACGATGAAGATGGACCAGGCCTAACTGTCGACTTGGAGTTGGTCCCGGTTGACGCCGGTGAACCTTGGGGCTATGGCTTCCATGGAATCTGTTGGAACATTTTCACTAAACAATCCAACCCAAACCTCCACCACCTTCACGCAGCATGTATGTCCATGCCAGCTGGCAAATATGCCATGGTTCGATGGGGACATAAGTTTGGAGGCGCAGCCGAAGAAGTAAAAGAATCACTTTCTCCTCTTCAAAAGCTTTGTTTCGAAGAGCAGGATACTATGAGTCAAATCTTCTACTGGTATCCACTCGACTCATAAGATCAATCAAACCGCTCGCCTACAGCAACACATTTCATTAAATCATATCAATTTCAGAAACGAAACGCGTAGCATGGACCTCTTCTTTCGCCTGCCCGCAGAGCTCCTTCAGCAGATCGCTATATTATTGACAGATTCTAGCATCTACTCATTACGGCGCTCATCTCCAGCCTTTGCTTCTCTTGAGTTACCTGAAGAATTCTGGGCTTCTGGATCCTAACAAAGGCACGAATTTGAGTGCATTGTTGATCTTTTAGATCATCCACATGTCTCATGGAGAGCCTTATACTTAATGCTTGACATTTGACAATCTGACGACCCCAGTATGCGGAATTATAAACGAATTTAGAGGTGGTCCAAATCACTACACTTTACGCTGGCTCAGATGGATGGCCTACCATGCCCTCTAAACATAGCCATTCAGGATCGAAGAGAAACTGATGATTCTTGGCACGTAGCCTCGTGTGATATCAGGGGCCACCCCAGCCCAAGAGTAGCGCTCGAGTTTCTTCGAAGACAGATTGCCAACCTTTTACCAACTATGAAAGTACAACAGATGTCCGCGTCGTTCATTTTGATCCCGGAAGGCACATTTGTTTCCGGCTTCACCATTGTCGGTCTTAATAACGAGCGTCATGATATCGGTTATATACATGAGGGAAGCAAATTCACCATTCACCTTTCAACTGCTCAGCGTATCCGAGGATTCGAACTTGGCTTACATCCATCTGGCGTCAAAGCATTGTCACTTTTCTGTGAAGATAGGACATTGTCTGAATGGGCAGGCGATTCTGCAGGGTTTCCACGATGGCGGTTGAGTGGAAACTCGGAACTTACCAAGTTTAAAGCTGAATTTGATGTCGGTTGCTCATCTCGGCAACTCTTTATTGCTACCCGTTCTGGGCAAGTTCTAATATTTGATGAGGTCTCAAACTCCTTGCACTCGGTCGAAAATGCCCACAAACTCACATTTGCTGGTGGAATAATTGCCGCTGGCTTCCTGCAGTACTGCCAAAGGATCTCATTTTCACCTGGAGGGATAGCGAACCACCACCAAGCTATTATTACAATCCACTCACTACTGTCTTCTATGGTGAAAATGATGGCAGATATGTCTCAACTCTTACTGAAATCATTGTTTGGATCTATGACTATTGTTATCTTGCAGGTTTCGAATTTCACTTTTCTGATCCCTCCCACAATAGGACTCTTGGAAGCATTGGCCCATTCGACCAGAGCTTTCCACAAGTTTGCCAACATTCGTCTTCGGATCGTGGCGATGGTGTTGGGCGTCTCTCTTTTCCAATGAACGACCCTGGTGGGGAAAGATTAAAGAGATTGGAGTTTATTAAATCTTCTCCGGCGGGCATGATGGTAATCAAAACTTGGAACATTTTAATTTATTGAAAAGAAGTTACTGACTATTCTAGTTACGCACTCCTTTTAATCGTTGCGTAGAAACTCCAGAGGAATATGACGACTGTGGACCCATAGGAGATTATAATGAGCCTTTACATGTAGAGGCACCTAAAAGCATTGGCATGTTTGCCTTCTGTATATGTAACCTTGACGTTTTTTAGGCATGTTTCTTGAACTTGTAGTGCTAATGTTGGTTATTGTAGGAACACACAATACAGGATCTTGGTTTCATCTCCACGGAGCCTCCTAAGCGTAACAGATACCGCGGCTACCCAAAGAAGGAAGAGCAGTTCTTGGTTATACAATGAAATCAATAGTAATCAATATTTTGGAGGATTTGTAATACTTGGTTATGGGGCAAAGAGACAACACAGAGAGATCATGCCGTGAAAATCAAAAGACTATTGCGGTGAAATCAATGCTCCACGCTCAAACAAGCCCAGCCCACACAATCTGTGGTCAGCGGATAACGATACCCAACATCTGACGATTTATTGGCGAGGCTATGACGCGTATGAAAAGGCGGTAAATTTGCATCCTTCTAGAATCAATCTCTTGGGATCGTCTTCCTGGAGACTTCGAGAGGGGCGGTTTAAGTGATGATGGACATCTGGAGACAGAGACGGCCGCCCTGATAAAAATAAGCAATGCAATATGGTCTTGGCTGGAGCCATGTCAACGGTAAGGCCCAGCCCTATCTATGGAGGGGGTAGCATTGGGCTGTGCAAGATAGCCACCAGCATGGGAGCTGTACCCGCCCGCGGGATCAGGTTCATGGACCCAGAAATCCCGATATATTGTATCCCGGCATTTATCAATGACCGAAAACCATCGGTTGGTTATTGTTCAATCCTCAAGGATTTTCAGCTATGACTTGACAGTTTTCAGGAGGATTTGGGGGCTGAGGATTGTCTGAGAGCGGAATGAGCCGAGGTCATAGAACCAAGTCCGGTTTCAAATCAACGTGATGCATGTTATCATCTGCAAGAGATCCTGATTTTCATCATAACATGATCCAATAAGTACGGATTTTGATGACTCTCAAATCCCGTCATCCAATCATATCAGACTAGTTCCGAGCGACCCTCCATAATGGGCTGAATCCTTTCATCCTTGTGAGTCCCGCCAGACAGGATAACTAATTTACAGGGTTAAGCTTCTTTAAGCTAGTGTTGCGACAGAGCCAATAATCGATAGATATTCACTACGCTAATGCGAGATGCACAGCCCTGTTACCCGCCAAGAATCCCCCTGTCGAACAAACAGGGTTTGTTATTAGGCTCATTAGCCGCCTAAGCGGCCGCCGCGTATCTTACGACGTACCAGAATATTGAAGTAACCCTCCATGCCCACGCAAGTGACATCGCGTGCGTCTGTTGACATCAGTTATCACAAGGAAAACGAGAACCAATAAGTACCAGTCTAGATATTATTTATCGTTTGAAAATTAATGTAGGAGAAATCGTATATGGGTATTATTGAGATATAGAAGATATTACATAGAATACAGGTAATAACCTAACTGGGAAACCATTTGCCGATTGCAAACGCCTCGCAATTAGAAAATGATATGTCTTGGATATCTGTCTCCAGTAATAGGTTAGCCATTGACGTGGCTAGCTGCAAACCCATCCTTTCTCCAATCTGACGAATCAGTCGACCAACCCATTGCCTCTGGTCAAGGGGCGTTGTTCTTTGTATACCAGCATAGAAGAGAGGCCAGAGCAGTAAGAATCCTCCAGGAATGGGATTATTTCCAAGCTGCATGGTTTGAGCAAAGTTTTCCACGGCGTCACCTTCGGCTCGAAATCCAAGTTTATATGCTGCACTATGACAAATGCTGTCGGCCATAGCAGCAAGGACTTGGAATGAGCTTTGTAGGGATTCCTTCTGCGCTGGAGTGCCATGCTTTAGTGTAGCTACTATGATGGACTCGTGTATCACAAGTCTCACATTGCGGTAGCAGTTCCACAAAGTTGCTTTCCATGGACATGTATACATGTCGTGCTGAAGGTCGTATCTGCTGGAAGGCAGCCCATCGGGGCCGATGGATCTATGTGACTGGAATTCCCAGCTTTGGGGCAACGTCGATGCCCATTCTTCGAGTAGTCGGTCGAACTTGAGCAGTCGTTCTGATATAACAGCAGGATCTGTGATGCCCTGATACTTTAGCTCAGCGCGCGCACTGGCCAAATGTTCATTGAGCTCAGAAAAGCGATTTATCGGGATGAGGTCAGGATTTTGGCTTCCTTCGGCCCAGCGTGACCATTTTGACAATTCAAACGGGATAGCTTCTTGTAATTGATGACATGTCGTGATCTATTGCACGTTAGTATATGAACGGCAGTTGGGGAACTTAGTGCTTACCATGACACGGCGCATCTGCATAAACATCTTTAGTCCAACAGGGTTTTGGAACTGGGCTGGCCCGCGCATTTCGATGCATCTTGCTGCTGCGATGATATGTTGGCTTGACGCTTGTAGAGAACTGTTGTCAGAAAAAGCAATAGACTAGTGGCCGTTAGTCTATGAAGTCGACGGACATGATCTGACTGTACCTCAAATGTTCCCATTAGAAGAACTGCCCCCAATGTCTCATCAGATATTCTTTGTACCGGATCCTCAAGTGCAGTCTGCAGTTGGCGAATAGCGCTGTTGTAAAGTCGAAATGCCTCTGCACGCCACTCGGATACATTTCCAGCATTCGAGAGTGCTGCAAAACCTGCCGCGGCTACAGTTGTGCTAAGGAGACCAAATGAAGACTGTTGGTTGCGGATCAGCCCAGGGAGAAACTCATGGTTGTCTCTGAGGGGTAAAGTGCCACCACCTCCGCTCGTAGCATCAAACACATACTGCCGCATGAAAAAGGTGGTTGCTCGGTCTCTGGCTGGAGGTGATAGTGATCGCTTCCATGTTTCTGAGTCGATGGTTGCTGCAGAGCTTGATGCTGTACTTGACATGCCGGCACTTCTTCTGGCGATGTCTGCAGAGGTTTGATTGCGAAAGAAGGTCTTGACTTCAGATGGACCTGGACATGGCCACCCCGCACTTAAGCATTGGGTGCATGAGGGTGTTATTTCATCGCACTGCTATATGTCAGAGATGTCACCAATGATAGTTAACGGTATTGAATGAGATATATCTATATTCTTTACCTTTATCTTCCTCTTCTTGCATGTTGCGCAACCTCGACTTGGCTTCCCTGTGTTAACCATATCTGCAGAATCAGTAAGTTCTGGTACAGCAAAAACTCATTTCGGTACTTTGTAAAGTGCGGATCTTGAGATATTATTCATGTCTACAAGATATTACAAGAAAGAGAAGATCATTTCTCCATTTGCTAAAGATTTCAATGCGGTCAAGCGCCGGCAGCTGGGCCGTTAGAATGTGACGTATCATTGGCATGCATTAGTTACTGGGAAAACGATATCCAGCGCATCCCGGAATTTTAAAAGAGTCCATGCCCTGTTTAGGCGCGGAACTGTCAAAAGTCTAGCCCATAATGCTACGATGTACCGGAGCGGGAGGTGGCGATGCCATACCCCTGTCAGTGCTCGCACCCTATGAACGACAAGGAAAAAGTGGCTAATCTAGAAGGTGAATCGCCTATAGTTACACTAAATCTTTATTGTCTATTGTTTAATAAACATTTTTGAGTCCGAGAGGAAGGATCCGGGGCATAGCCTCAATTTTTGTTTCGGGTGTTACTCGAAACTGATTAATATTATGTCTGTCTCGATTTCTCATGTTCTGATCGATTATAAGCTTCCTTGGTGCGTCATTTGAATCCATCCGTGTGTATTCAGTGGAGGCTGTGGAATCCATGGCGACTGTATTTGTTCCGTCGGTCTTTCGGCATAGTTAAAATGTCCACCGGCAAGGTTCGGAGCGTAATCATCAACGGACCCTTCCTTCCTTTTGTATTCGGTAGTAAACTGACCTCTACGGACACTTTACGGAGACATGTATCATGCATTTCGGATTAATTTATATAGACTCTACATTTTACTAGTGGAACATCCAAGTCAGGTATTGCAGCTAGTAATTAGCACAGCAGTGTAACTTAGTTTAGTGCCCCATTACACTCGCCTCCAACGGTGACTTCAAGAACCAAGGTTATCCGAAATGCTTTCGGGGATATCTTCACAAAGCAGTCAAGTTGATACAGCTAGAATAGCCCATTATTCATGTAGGAATTTTTGATAGTAAAAGTGAGTATAGATTATTGAAGTAAAAGAATATATATCGGGCCAGAATCTTCTAAACTGTTTCTCAATTTCAGAGAAACGCGAGAAACTTAAGCTCCTTAACAAATCCACAATGTTCAACGACGGCTTCAATGCAAACTCAAGGCACGCCGCAGTTTCTTGAACCTGCGATCTCAGAGTCGGTCGAATCAGCGTCGAAATGATATTTTGACAAGTCACAGGCGCCGTTCCCGCCCTGGATGGACCACGAAAGGCAGTGGGGGTCGATAGAACATGCCCGTGCGCACAAAGGAATGGTATTGTACTCATCGAACGATCTGTGAGGCATCCATACAGGGCTGTTATTCCAGGCAATCTCGCCATTGCAAGCCCCAATCTCGGGCTTGAACAATTTGGAAGAACAGCTTCGAATACCCACAAGCGTGAGCCCGTCTTGAATACCTTGGCTAGGATCAATGGATTGGGTGAGCCCGGTAACAAGGTCTGAGAAGGAGCCCGAGAACATTGAACAAGTCAGGTAAATACTATCATACTGCCAGACATCACATTGACCACTCTTCATGCATGTCTGGGCACAGTCGAGTTCGTACTTGACATCAGTCGTCTGGGAGGCAGGGACAGCGTTGCGAATATAACCAAATCCAATGTTGTCGTCGCATGGAGAATAGTCGCGAGGAGAGCAGTTGCGGGAACCAATCAATAGACCGTTCTCATCAGAGGGTTTGAAAACGTCACCCATACCCATGATCTGTTCGTAGAGGTTGCAAGCACCAGCTGTTTGGAAAAACCACGTGTTACACATGTCATCGCTGACACAGTTCTCCCAACACTCCTGCTCGGTGGAAGCCTCAGTGGTCTTGTACCCTTGGGCCATGGCTTGACCTCGATAGATTTGGTTGTCGCAGGGCGTTTCGGGAGCCGCTGTTGTAGTAGTGGTAGCAGCAGCTGTCGTAGTTCCAGTCGTGGTGGATGCAAACTCGGTGGTGGAAGCTTCGGTGGTGGAACCCTCGGCCGAAGTCTCGGTGGTGGAGACCTTGGTCACGGTAGATTCGTACGAACTCTCGGACTTGGTGGCGGATCCAGTTTCAGAACTCGAGATTGCAGTGCTAGTCTCAGCCACCGAGTGCAACACAGAGGTTGATCCAGAAGCGGTCAGTCCAGAGGTAGCAGAAACAGCAGTCTCAGTGCTATCCGTCATGCGATGAGGCTTGCATGGGCTTGCACTAACGCCTGCAATGCCAAGACAGGCCAAAGCGGCCACGATCCGCTTTGAGTTGACCATGATTAATCGATCGATATAAAGAATGAAAGTTGCCAGAGGCCTAGAGAGTGACTTGGTTGAGTGAGAGAATCCGAAAAGAAAAGTTAGCTTGATATAGGGAGACGCGCTTCTTTTAATCGCTTTTTTTTTTTTTTTGCAAATTATGTGGGTGTTCATCTGGAGGTCTAGAATCGATATTAGTGACAGGTTGCAGTGGAGTAAGGGCGTCGTGGAATCAATATTTACGACAAAACAGGCTTAAGCCAGGGGCGTATCCACGTGCTCTGACGCACTATTGATTCAAGTCTCAGCTGCGCCGACATCTCAAAAAACAAACTTAAGTAGAACCTAAACAATGGCTAAGCTTATATTATAGAGTTATCGTAGACCATCTAGCCATTGATTGACAAAACGTCATGCGTATCTCATGGAGATAGATCAAGATGTCACATTCAAAAAGCACAATTTTCTTCCTGCCGAGAAGCTATTACAAGATCCTAGGGTTCATATAAAAAAACTCAGATAAGCAGCGATAAGTACTGCTAATAGAAGAGAGATTTTAACAATAAACCTGAGAACATATTGCAATCTAGAAAAGGGCATTGTACCGTCAGAAGTCGTCCTGGCCGTTCATTAGGCATAACTAGCGTTTCCATACCCAGAATAACTTTAGTGGCCTGCAGGCCAGAGCTGCCAGCAATATCTCTAACATTAGTCATTCTAGTCGCGAAGCCAGCAGTTGCGAGATCCCGCCAACAAGCCTCGGCTGTTAAATGGAGTGATAACTTGGCCAATTTCTTCCGTATACAAGTTACAGTAGGGTAAGGGGCTGAAGAACCAGATTTTACACCTATTATCGGCAACACGGGCCTCCCAACAATCTGCAGCAGTAGAAAGATTCATGCTTTTGTAACCATGGCCTTGAGCTTGGCCCATATAGACTTGGTTGCTGCACTGATCTCCCGGGGCTGTTGAAGTTGTAGTAGCAGCTTCTGTAGTTGTGGTCTCAATTGTAATAGATGCAAATTCGGTCTTAGAAGTCTCAGTGGTAGTTGTTGGCTTATTCGAGGTCTCGGACTTGGTTGCAGTGTTGGTGGTCTGGGAATCAGATGCAGAGTCGGTAGTGGGAGGAACTTCGGAGCTGGCGCTGGTTTCAGCTACTGAAATCGGGACTTTACAAAAAAGGGAGTTCTCCGGCTTTTGATTATTTGCTGGAAATAATATTGCTCATCAACTGAAGGTCTAGACTCATCAATAGCGACGGGAAGAAGTGGGGGGAAATCAATAATCATGATCAGATAGGCTTAAACCAGGAGCGTATTCAGGCGCTACCGTGCACTATTGAAGGCAGCGCCATGTCAACACTTCAGCAATTAGAGGTAATTAATTGCGTTTCCTTTGAACTGTGGATTGGGCTCGGCTGGTCATGGTTAAACCCTTGTCTTTGTCCTAATTGCGCCAAGCCCAGTCAACAAGCCAGAGCATTATATAAATCCGACCAATTCTCTAATTCCATTCAGGTCTGTCAGAACCAAGTGGCTTAGGCATGATATCCGAACCAACATGCAAACCGTCGATCGTAGCACTATGCTTAATTGCCTTTATAGTTCCAAAGCCCGTCTCATTAGTCTCAAAATACGCCTTGGGGATATCCTCTGGCTTTGTAAAATCGTTTCCCTCAAAGCCAGTCGAGCCTGGATATTGTCCCAGACTCCTCAAGTACTTCATCATAGCTGCCAAAGATACATTGACATTCCATGAGCCGCCTAGGTGAGCTCGATGGTAAATGGCAGCCATGATACCGACGGCGAGCATAAAGCCTGCTGAATGGTCGAGGGCTTGGCACGGCATTGGTCGAGCAGCCTCACCCTTTCCTGCATGTTCAGCTTCAGAGACATTCATGCCTGAACAGGTTTGTACCATTGAATCGAAGCCTCGACGGCCAGACCATGGGCCATCGGGACCAAAAGCAGACATGTTGGCAACTATAATACCAGGATTGATCTTTTGTAGCTCCTCTTGTGATAAGCCATAGGAAGCAAGACTCCCCGGTCGGAAACCTTGTATGAACACGTCACAGTCTTTCAAAAGGTTTAGAAGATTCTTTTTATCTTCTGGCTTATGTATATCGAGCTGAACTGTTCGTTTTCCTCGACCAAATTCTCGATCAAGCCGTGGAAGGTCCGGCAGGTTTGGGCTGGTGATCCAAATAACATCAGCACCGTGAGCTGCCAAGGTCTTTCCACATAATGGCGCAGCAATAACCCGGCTCATTTCGACCACGCGAAGACCTTCAAGACACCTGAGGTTTCCAGGCTGCATCCTGCTTGGCAAGCCAATTGGAGGCGAGATTGAGACTTGCCCATAGAGGACAGGGAAGTCGCTGATGGCTTCTGACTGGGGATGTTTATCCCATTGACGATATGAACGAAGTGCATAGATTGCGACTTTGCCTTCCGCGGTTCCACAAGTTTCAAGGTCGATGCTGGCCCAATCTGCTGTTTGTTCGGACACTTGTTCCCGAGTTGAGTTGGGATCCAAGCCGAGGAGTTCCAGTGTGCCTTGGACATGATTCGGGAATGAATCATGGATTCTCACGTAGCCATCTGATGTCTTGTGCAATCCCCCGATGGACCCCGAGGATGAGGGGGGCTCGTTGGCCGCGGTATACAATCTTTCCGACTTGAACTCGACGACAGCATGTTCCAGCGGTACTGTCACCAGAGGAACTGTGCTCTTGTTACGGAGGGCATGGATCTGGGCAGCAGCTAAAGCTGACAATGCAATCGATGCTTGTGCAAGAATCCCAATCTTGAAGGATGAAGGAAGAGCTGGGTCATCTTCGCCAGGGAGCTTGAGTGATGCCAAGGCAGCTTCAGGTAAGCCAAGACGCGCCCAAACTTGCTTCACAATGTCAAATGAGGTAAAGCTGGACCGATCAGAACTATTTGCGGCATTGTTATTTGGCTTTGTCTGATCCCGAAGGCCTGACGCTAGCGACATATTTATGGGAGGAATCAAGAAGCGAGGAGAAGGACTCTTGAGTTTGAGGATGAGCGGCCAGTTTTTAGCTTGCAAAGAGAGAGGTTGAGTGTGAGAATAATTCAAGGACTAAGTTGGTTCGTTTCCAATAATTGCATCTGCTGACGGATTCCACCCCGCGTTAATAGATCCGATCGGCAAGATTCCACTTGGCATCTTAACGTCAATGCCGACTCGCCGAGGGACCAATCAAATCTCACCATTACCTATTTCTTTCGGCGAGTAACTATTTGTCAAGACATCACAAGATCGTGTCGACATAATATCGAGAGTATTACCCACTTCCTGAGATATATATTATAAGATTAAAAGCTCTCCTACTCCATGATCTGAAAAGCGATTATCTACAGTATCCCTCAACACCCTAAATATGTAATGCTCGTAGTCGAAGAATATACATGATACTGTACAGGTATGACCTTATGGGCAAGTGTTCACGGCAACAACCTTGGCACCCTCCGTCTTTGTCCCATCAACAGGCTTGAAGAGAGCACCCGAAGTAGGCACGTACAAAGTCTTCTTGTCCTTCCTTCCACGACCAAAGGCTACAGCAGTCGAGCCAGCAACAGTCATCTTATGAACACCACCAACGACAGTCTTCCACTTTCCAGTCTCGGTATCCACAAACACGACCGAGTTGTCGAAGTTGGTAGCAGCGTAAATGTTGTCGTCGGTATCGAATGCGATGTCATCGATGAAGGTTGCACCGCTGGAGAGATCAGAGACAAGTTCGGGCTTAGCTCCCTTTGCGGGATATCCAGCAGATGTAATCTTAATGCGGTAGATCTTGACTGCGTTGGAGTTTGTGAAGTACAGGTAACCCTTGTGGACTTTGATGCCGTTGGCGCCGAAAGCATCAGCAGAGATTGGCTTCAATTCCTTGAACACAAAGGCAGATGTATCAAAAACGCCTGTGTTTAGGTTCAGGCGTCCAACAAATCCAGCCTTGGAGTCAGAAACAAGCACGGCATCGGATCGGCCGGGAATAGCAGCCACGCCATTGAGGAAAGTGCTGTTCTGTGTCATTTTGCTGATCTTCCTGATCTGCACAGGGGCGTCGAGGAGTCCATGATGGAATTCAATCGCCCAAGCCTCAAATGTTCCAGGGGTGAGAGCACCAAGGGCTGTTGCCTTGCTTCCAACAGCAACAAAGGTTTCGGGCTTTCCGAGGCACTTGGGAACTTCGGCAATTCCAAGAAGACCGGTAATGGAGGGAAACTCAGCCAGTTTCTCAAGATCAGTCTTGCGGCCTGTTGGATTGGCAATAGTGTAGACAGCTGCTGAAGGCCAGAGCTGGGTCACAAGAAGACCGCCATTTGAGCGAACGGCGATGTTCTCAAGCCATGTACCCTTAGCGAGCTGGCTGAGTGTCTTGGCGGGAAGAGACTCTGTCAGCGCGAGGGCCGGAAATGTGAGGAAAGTAACAACTGATTTGAACAACATGATGCTGGCTAAGATGTCAGGCCGGATAAAAAGCAAAGTGTTGCAGTTAAGGAAGAAGTTGTTTGGGTTTATTTGCAGATATATATTAAGTTCGTGGATTAAATAATAATAGAAATTTTAGGCGAAAACAAAATAAGGGGAAACAAACCACACAGACGTTTCAAAGCCCCTGGTGCGTTTCCATAAAATAAGCAGTAAACTTAATGCGATATATCTGAAGTTGTGAAAACGCTCTTCGACCAGCAGACGAGTCGTGCATTATATGTGGCTTAGATACTAAAGTCTGATTGGATCATGGCCGTTCTTCAGCGACATGGGTTTTGACTCAGCTCGGGATAATTATGCTGAATAACAATTGTGCGACTTTGTCAGCGTCGCTAGCTATCTCTGATTCGTGGATATACATTCACTACGGAGCAATTACCTATCTAAGGTAAATACATTTCGCAGAAAAACTATTTAGGAAGCTGCAAACAGCTTATACAGACATTATTTCAGCATTACAACTCGCTTGTTAATTCTAGAACCCTGTTCAAGAACTAATCCTGCAGGTAGGGTTACAACCGCCTGAGCGTAGATTCTCTTGACTCGATGACCCTGTAGTCTTCAACATGATTGGAGGACCGAGCACGGCTGGGACAGGGTATTCTTACGGAGCTGCTGATCGCAGGATCTCAACCCCAGATCTGAGTCTCGATATATTGACTAAACCGATGATCTTGTCCTGTCTTGAAGAACTCAAGACATACTTGCAGCCTTATGGGTATGTCTGTTGCGCTACTAACGGCTTATTAGTACTGCAGGAGTTAGGAGTAAGACGATGATAAATGAAGTGGCTTGATTAAATAGGTGGTTTGGTTCGTTACTATCAGCCTGGCCGGAGAAATACAGCTTTCCCAGTTTTGGTCACCAATTCGTGAAAGAAGAATAATAATCGCTCCGACCAGCTTAGGTGGCTGTCGATAGATTCCGTGGTAAGAAAGCTTGGCATTAGCGTTCTGAGGGTATATAGATAGTACAAACCGTTCACGTGATATCGAACTCTCACTACAGCAGGTTTCAACCTGTTCATCTTCCGTAGTATAGTGGTCAGTATGCAAGCTTGTCACGCTTGAGACCCGGGTTCAATTCCCGGCGGGAGAGACGCCAGTCAAGTAATAACTTGTCACCATAACTTTTTGTATCGTTTTGCTATTACGTACCTTTGGTTTTTTGCTTACTTTATGTTACAGAACTGTTTCTAACGGTGGTGGCTGCGCCATGGGTGTACAGCCACCGCGTCGATGTCATATTGCTTCCGGAATATCCCTGATTTCCGCGGTTATCTCTTCCTGATATCCTGGTGTTCTTATCAGCTCCGTTGATTTGTCGTAAGTGAATAACTGTAATGTAAGAGGCTTCTGTTTCTCTATTTTAAGATAGAACTTACTTTACTACATCTGTTCGGGTTTTGGTATATTTCATGAAAATAGCGTTAATAAGATTTTTGGTCCTGCTGGGAACTACTGAGAGAATCGGCTATTCAAGATAATCCAGATAACTCAGCGCAGGGATAAAGTTTCTACACACTATTTTATAGAGAAATATAGGAAAATAGAATTCTTATATATTTTATTTAAACGCGTTTATCTATGTGTATACGTAAATTCAAGTATATTTATGCTATTTTAAGTTAAAATGTTTTGATTTAGGGTAACTCTCTACGCCCTACTTAGCTTTAATTCCCGGCGGGTCTCGGCTCCTCGGGATAAACTACGCGTCATGTCCGACGCGACAAAAAGAGAAGATCACACGTGATACTCAAAACCGAATTCAGGCTGACGAGTGATCCGGAGGCTCCGCTTCGTGTCACGTTTGCATTATCAAGCAACGGCGGAGTCTAGTCTACTTCAGGAAAGTTCAATTCTAGATAAAACAGCTACGTTATTCTCGCGTAGCTCTTATTCGCCAGCCAAAAATATCGTCAGCCTCTGTTTAGCTATATCCGCGGAAATCTCATAACTTCGTGACAAAGATGTGGAATAATTCGGGATATGTTCTTGATTCCAGTTGTTACCGGAGACATGATGACAACCTGAGGCTTGGAGAGTACGAGACAGAGAAAATGCCAGTGTATATAATATGCCCGAGACTACCGCCGATCTTGTATCATGCATTCTATATCATCACCATAACTCACTAAAATATCTCCTTTTCCAATATCCATTACTCAACATGGCGTTGACAGCATCGCAAATCGATATTGTCAAGTCAACTGCACCTATTCTCAAGGTTCATGGACAAACCATCACGTCTCTCTTTTACAAGAACTTGATGGATGCATACCCTGACCTTCGCAACATCTTCAACCTCAGCCATCAACAAGACGGCGCCCAAGCAAAGGCTCTCGCTGGCGCTGTTCTCGCTTATGCCTCTCATATCGACAACGCTGGGGTGTTGGCACCAACAATCGAGCGTATTGCTCAGCGACACGTCAGTTTGAAAGTCACAGAGGATCAGTATGCGGTTGTTGGCGAGCAGCTGATCAAGGCCATCGGACTGGTCCTTGGGGATGCATTGACTGCTGAAATTGCTGAAGCTTGGACGGCCGCGTATGGTCAGCTCGCCAACATTTTTATCAACCGTGAAAAGCAACTTTATCAAGAGGCTGGCGAGTGGGACGGCTGGAGAAAATTCAAGATCTCCAAGCGCGAAAAGGAAGCCGACTTTATTACCAGCTTCTACCTCGTACCATCAGATGGCAAGACCCCACTGCCTAAATTCAATCCCGGCCAATACGTCAGTCTTCGAATTCCCGTTCCGGACCTTGATGGCATCTTCCAATGTCGTCAGTACAGCATGAGTCAAGCGCCTCATAGTGATTACTACCGAGTAAGCATCAAGAGAGAAAGTTACACTTTGGAAGGCAAAGACGAGTCTCTGCCAGGTACTGTTTCAAATCTTCTCCATGACCACTACCAGGTCGGAGATGAGATTGAGATGACGCATCCTCGTGGTGAATTCTGGCTTGATATTGAAGATGGATCAAAGGCTGATGCGCCTCTCGTTTTGATCTCGGCAGGAGTCGGTGTCACGCCCATGATGTCCATGTTGGAGTCTGTTCTTAGCTCTCCTCGATCTAAGATGACCAAGAGACCAGTTCTCTGGCTCCATGCAGCTCGATCAACTCCTCAGATGGCTTTCGGCGATTACCTTCGAGGCGTATCAACTAAGCATGACCACGTTGAGACTGTCACCTTCCTCAAGAATGTGGAACTGAACGACAATAAGGGTGAACATTACGATGTCGAGGGAAGACTGGATCTCGACCTTGTACGTGAGACAAAGAAGGATATGTTCGAGAACAAGAACTCGCAATTCTTTATTTGTGGTCCTGCTTCTTGGATGGTAGCTACTAGGGACAAGCTTCAAAGTTTGGGAGTTACGCATGATCAGATCAACCTGGAACTGTTCGGAACCGGTAGTGTCAACCAAGAGTAGAGAAAACATACACTAGGCAAAAAGGAACTAGCAGGATACAGAAAAAGGTTAGAACTGTATGATTAGAAGCGCGATAGATAGACTGGATATACTTGTAGAATTCCACTTTTGTTATATGTTTATTCTCTATTGAGGCGTGAGAAGTACCAAGCCTTCAAAAGGTATCCGAGATTATACCTGGAAGACTATCTTCTGGACTTTGGATTTGTTGAACAACTCATACCCTCGAACGGCGTCTGACAGGGGGAGAATGTTATCAAAGAGGAAACTGTAATTAGTCAGTTCATCGGGCTCATGGCCGTTTCTTGGCATATTATCGATGCATACCTAAGGGAATCTTGTTCTTGCTTCAATACATCCATCGCTTCGGTGAAGATACTTCTAACAGGGCAACGTCCCATCTGTATACGAACATTTTTGCTAAGACTGATTAGTTGACTGTGTGCCAAAAAGGAGAAAGGCACTTACTTGTAAGCATCACTGCCTGACCATGGAATCTCCAGTATGTTAGTCACTGTCGGTCATACCAAAAGAAAGAACATACCTCGGCATTATGAACACCAATACTGCTAATAGCTCCGAATGGACGAACCAGATCGAACGCGGTTCGGAGTGCGGGTGATAAGCCAACTACTTCGACCACGATATCAGCACCTCGACCTTCAGTGACTGAATTCACACGATCAATCATTCCGGCCTTGTCCTCCATAAAGTTGAGAGGTTCAGCCCCAAGCTTTGATGCCTGGTCAAGTCTGCTCTGGACACTATCCACTGCAAATAAATGCTTTGGCTTAAGTGCAGCTGCTGCGACAACGGCACAAAGACCAACAGGGCCGCATCCAATCACCACAATGGTTGAGTCCTTGACGTCAAGTTTGGGCATCATCTCAATGCCGCTCTTGACACCAAAATAACCAGTTGGGAAAATATCAGCCATGAGAATCAGAGCTTGATCATGGATACCTGCTGGGGCTTTGATGACTGTTCCGTCTGCGAACGGGACGCGGACATACTCGGCTTGGGCGCCATCGAGGTTTGGGGAGCCAAGGGCTTGGCTGTTGATACATCGTGCTGAGCCACCGTTTTGACAGTAGTAACATTTGCCGCTTTCATGATACGTTAGTTTGGGATCAGAATACTACCAAAAGACATAGATCTGAGGGTGATTCTAGAGTGTTCTCACCAAGAAGCAGTGAATGGCGAGACAACTTTGTCGCCAATTTTGACCGACTTCACATCAGAGCCCAGAGCGACAACGGTGCCGGTGAATTCATGGCCCATAATAAAGTTGGGTTCAGTGGGCTCTACTCCTCGATATAAGTGTAGTTCTCTAACTCTTGGTCAGTATTCTCGTTGCGACGGACTGTCATAAGAGTAAAACGAACGATCCACATAAAGCAGTCATGCTGACCTTGATAATAACATCATGAGGGTTTTGGACTAGTTGTAGTTAGAGAGTCAGACTTGATTCGAAATAGTATTTCAAGTGCGTACTTTGAGGGACAGGTCTATCTTGGATGGAAATCTTGAAAGGTCCGTCGAAAACAACAGCCTTCATAAGTTCCGAGCTTGACATCTTGACGAAAGTACGGATAGGGATATAAGAAAGGAGAGAGTTTAAAGATTTGGTTAGTCACGACGATATCCTTTGATAATTAAAACAATTAGATATCGAGAGAAAATGAATTTTGTCAAAGATGCGACATAAAAGATTCTATCTGTGTTTATTGTATCGCACTGCGACTTATACTTTTGCGTGAAGCCGGAACTTTGTTATTTCCACGGAGATCTCCATAGACGCCTCTTAACAATTTTGGAAAGCTTGTATCCAATCAAAATATTAAGAGCTGCGCATGTTAGCGGCGATTGAAAGCGTTCTCCCGTGTGTAGCGGAGATTGAATCTACACAATTGGTGGAAGCTTAAGACGTATCCATTATTCACGTGCTAGAGGTTGAATTCTCAAACTCCGCGGAACTTTTCCATCTCCGTCTCCATCAATAATGATAAACTGATCGATGTCAGAAACTCAGGGAAGACGAAGCCGAAAGGCTTGCGAGCCATGTCGGTGAGTCAGAATAAACTAGAAGAGAGGGAGATATTTACTTAAATTCGATAAAGGCGAAAGAAGTCAAAATGCACTGGAGAGCGACCAATTTGTTCATTCTGTGAACGACTTGATTTGCCGTGTAAGTATGAGACCAGGGGAACCTCGTCACAGAATGGTACTATCTACAGCCAGAGAGTTCAAAAGTTAGTTTATAGCTGCATCAGTCTTGTGGCCTCACGCTCATGACATTCCAGGAGATCTACTACAAGAGACAGGGTCCGTACACTTGAATCTCAAGTGGCCTGCTTGTCCGAGTTGCTCAGGTGCGTTTTGTCTTTGACGATACCGGGCCCTTGTGAAATTAATAAAACATCCTTCAGTTCACACACCGACGCAAGTACAGAGTTACACTCAATCTCACAACCAGTAACCTCGAAGACAAGCCAAGATGGGAGTGTTGCTCTGTCTAGGAACTCACACCTGGACGAACAGCGCATAAGATTCTTTGCCAAGGAAAGGTAATGTTTCCTCGTATCTTGTATCCAGCTTTCTCAGACTAACTGTTGCTTCAGGCATGATCCTCCCCAAGAAGTGATTCGACATTTCGTCCAAGCCTATGGCAGTACAGTGCATCTTCAACCTCTTCCGCTATTCGACCTTGTCAGCCTGGAAGGAAGATTACAAGCCGCACCACAGTACTTCCTACATAGCTTTCTAGCGCTGATGCTAGAGTTTACTACCCATGACTTCTACCAGTACAAACACGCTGAAGCCGCTAGCTATTATAACCAGTCAGCAGCTAACACTACACAACGACTCGCTGCTGAGGGAAAGCCTCGAGTTGAGATAATCCAGGCTATTTGTATGCTAGCACTGAGAGACATTGCAGGTTAGACATTAACTCTTTTCTTGAGAATTATCTACTCACATGGATACAGTCAGCGATCTATCCCGAGCCTGGATGACTATTGGCATGGCGACACGACTGGAGAGTATTCGTAATCTACGGAACCCAAGGCCAGATGATAACGAGCGAGAAGATATAGACAACAGATGCCACTGGAGCATCCGAATGATTGAATCGGTCTTCTTCCCTCACATGCCACGACCTCCAAGTCTGGGCCAACCTCTCAAGCATCCACCAAGTGTAGAGCCCCCGCCACCAATACCAGTTGACGCCAACGAAGCCAACGCGCCAGACTTTGATAATGCCGTGGGCGCATCCGATGATCTGGGGATAAACACACACGCTGGGAGAATGATTGGTGTTTGGAGCCAAGTTGCCAGCCATCTCCATGATATTAGAAATGGAGAGGTTCAAATACCTTGGTTACCCGAATCTACATACTCTAAACTCAACCTCTCACTATTTGAGTATGAGGCTCAGTTCCATCAAAGGCACTTGATGAGGAATCTGTTTCCTTTCAAGAGACTTCCGGGGGAGATATGTGCTTACAAAGAGTACTGGAACCCGTGGCTGACGACTCATTTGATATTGCACGCGTCTCTTGCGTTGTTGAATCATCCATTCATCCATCTGGTTGCTTTGCGTCGAAATAAAGGCATGAGTCAGTCTAGGCTGTTTCTACAACAGGTTGTGGATCAAGCCCTGTTCCATTCTGGATGGGTATTCTGGCTTATTGGGATATTTGAAGATTTATCTGTCGAAATATCTAACCCTCTTATCGGATTGACTGTCGCAGCAACATCGACCATTCCATGGCTTTACCAATTTGTAAGAAACAAAAAGGTGGCTCACAAAGCTAGTCAAAATCTGGCCAAAGGAAAGAGATTTCTCCAACGGTTATCCAAAACATGGCCATGTATCTCTCATAAGGTATGTCTCGTATCACTGTAGACTTGAACAATACTGATAATAATCCTAGCTCGAAAGTCTCAACCGACTACAATCGCTCGTTATTGGAACTCCACCCGAATCTGGAACAGCTGATACCACCATTAACTTCCCCCCTTCTATGATCTGGGAACTTCTCGATCCCATCCTCCAGACTTCTAGACTACCTAGCAATAGCCAGAGTTTATCCTCCGAGAGTCTTCCTTACGTAAGTATCCATGTCACTACGGACTTTCTTCACCCATTAGCCGATGACGACGAAGAGCCAATGCTCAGTCACTTTAACTGGGAAGACAGTCTTTTGTATGGAAATGATCTTCTCCAGGATATGTACCCGGCGTCACTCGTGCCATTTGACTTTAACAATCCTTAAGTTAGAAGAATATCCCTTAGAGCCCTATAGAATTCAAGAAAAAGACAAACAAATGTTTACTCTCTCTCCTTCTCCCTATACAAATGATCCTAAGGACTCGGGGACACATTGGGTTCCACGATTGCGATATACTGAACATGCCAAGGCTATCACGGCTTCACTTCCAACTCTCAACAAGCTAGCTGCTAGTATTACTGCACAGCAAGGGAATCAACAGGATACGCAGTTCAATACACAGCTTCTGACCATTAGCGTGCATGCTCATATCGAGACTCTTCGGAAGTAGATGCAACTAGCTACCGGCCGAACTGCACCGATGAAGTTATCCCAATCCGCTACGTGGATGTTGACGGTCCGGGAAAGGGAGAAAAATGGTCTTGATTTGAGTAATTTGAAGCGAATATGTCTTGAATTCTGGGGATCCGCACATACTGTTAAGGCTTCCTAAGACTACACTTGACATTGTCCTCCCGCAGGAAAGTAGCTACTGTCTTCTATAGCTAGGTTATCTAATGCCTCAATACGTATCCCCGCCCTTGTACTTCGTCACTTCAATCTCATCCTAGGTTTCCGGGTTAGCTGACTATCAACAATGCTTGCAGCAAAGGACTCACCTCAAACTCTCCAGGTATAATCAGGCCAGGAATAGCTCGGGTCTCCATAAGCGTGTGTTCCTTAACGTACTCCTTATAGTCAGGTGCACCTGGCCGAAGAACGTTATCTGCAACAATATAACTCCCTTTCTTGAGGAGTCCCAACGACTCGGCAACTTTTAGATCGGCGACGTACAACTCCTCGACGTGATCCAAAAACAGCATATCCACTTCGTCCAGTTTTCCCTCCTCTTTCAGTCGATTAAGTGAATCAGCAGCCTTCCCAGTAACTACTTTCACCACATCCCCCAGCCCTGCCAAATCAACAAGATTCATTGCAATGCCTGCAAAGACAGGATCTGCCTCGAGGCTCCAGTAGGCAATATCGGGACTGTCTTTATTCGCGTTTCTCAGTGCATTTCCCATTACAAGCGCGGAGTAGCCGACGTAACCACCCAACTCGACAAGGATCCTAGGTTTCAGATCGGAGATCAATGTGGCGATCTTTTCTGCTTTATCAGGGCCTATATTGATCAAAAAATCATTCTGGGCGGCGAATTCGTCCATGGCTTCACAGATTATCAACGGATTGTTACGCATCTGTGGGAACTGGGGGTGTTCGTAAAGCCAGCGTAAAAGAACTGCTTCACGGCCGTCATTCCACTAAATACGTCAGAAAAATACTGTGCAGTATGATTGAAAACTTGGCCGACCTCGACATAAGCATCTCCAAGCTCTTCAAGCTTCCTCAACGAGGGATACTTTCCATAAAGCTTTCTGCGTTCTTCCATAGTAAAATGTTTCAAGTTATTACTAAGCACAAAAGAATAATAAGGAAAGAGAAAGCCGCAGGATCAAGAATCACAGAAGCGCCCCTTTTATTTCTCAATATATTCACACTACACTGTACACTGCAGTAGGGCTTACATGCGCTATTTATCCTCGCACCGAAATAAGCAGGTGGAAACGTGGGGTTCAGTTAAGAACCTTTTCAGACCAGCAAAAAGATTCATTTGGATGCCACTGATAGACAATCTATTTATAATGCTTATATTTCCCTTGCCTACATTTCATCTCCGAGATCTGTATTTCCCCCCTCTTCATTATAGATTTCAATTTACCTTCCTGTAATATTCGCCCGACTACACTAAGAGCCTCACACGAAGGGTAACGGAATATTTCAACCTACCATGGATTATTCCCGTCGCATTCCTATTGATGCTATCGGAAGCATCGGCTACTTTGCGCAACTCTCAGGGCCTACCGCCTGGCTTCTGATTAGACTACTGCCTCATCAAGCGACTGCCGCGGACACCATCCCATTCACGCCGGTCCAAACTCTAAACCCAGAGCAATCGGTATCTGTCGACCAGGAAGGGGGTAGCCTGGATTTGGACATTTAGGTCAATCGTGGTATGACAATACGCAAAGGCGATTCTGTATACCAATGTTTGGCAAATCTCACTGCTGCGCTCGACCTAGGCCTCCGCCATCTCAATATTCGACAGCCTAGTCGCTACACCATTCACGCGCAGCTGGACCATCCGTATCTCCAGGAAACCGACAGGAATCTTAATCGATGAAACAGTTCCAAGAATCACTGACCGACGGAAGTATGATAACGCACTTGAAGCCATTAAAGCCGGGCCAAATACAAACCAAAGAATTCGAATCGCTACAGATAGAGGGTCTGGCTATTCGCGAACATGCTTCTACGTAGTCATTTCCATGCAAGGCATCTCGCGACTACATGTAATCGCCCAAATCATTTCTAAAGCATCTAGCGTTGCGGTCTTTGCTTTTGGAACCGCACTCTTTACATCAGCCACTCTTATGTCGATTTTCGTGGACCTGGTGGCCCTCTGTGTCCTTTTGGGATGCGGCGTAGCAGGTCGGGTCATTGCTATGTGGATCGTATCTCAAATCGGCCGCGAGAACAAGCCAATCATGCATAAGCTAGTCAAGTCGGAGAACGAGGCTGGCGAGTATATACATGCCATCGCTGAGCTGGACTTGCAACTTGAGATTCATGGCCATGTGATTATGAGCGGGTGGTGCATCAAGTCACGCAACGTTCTGTTTTCTGCAGCAACATATATTGGCTTACTCGCAAAGCCGTTTGGTGCCATTGCTCTGGGTGAAAAGGCTGGACGAGGTACCGCGACTGCGCAGTCCTTCCATCCGTCAGGGCCTGCCAGCTCAGCCTACAGGTCACTTTCCACCACGCTTGACCAACCGGATGCTGCTGAATAATCTGGACATCGTCCGATATTGATTGAACAGGTGGATCAAGCTCAGATGGCTCCTTTCTTAAACACAATTAGATAGTTTTACGTAAGTGGTAGCTGGAATATATATTAGCAGCAAAGTAACTGTTAACTATATAATATAAGAATATGGGGAACATGAGGAATAATGCGTTGTGCACTTTGTGGTAGTTATCGCCGCATACGATCGTTAAATCCGAGTACGTGCTTTCGTCGAATAGCCTGGGAACCTGAGTAATAATTGATGACGAACTCTTTTCAGCAACCCAGAGGAGTGTTAGGTACACCTGGTTCTTGAGTCTTGTCTAGAGTCATTCTTGGATGTGGAGAAAGAGGGATATACTGGGTCTCGACCGTAGGTCTCGGGTTGTCGTAAATCATGAAACTTCAAATCTATGATTGATTGGCCAAGCTGATATCCCAGACTGGCTGTTCTTGGGCTGTGGAAATTAGGATGGGCAGCCAAGCATATATGACCACGTCATGCTACTTCGAAAATATTAACTCTAGTTGGCTAGCGATTTACGACAACCCGAGACC